>MU864938.1:93513-151087 GCA_033576145.1 Cladorrhinum samala | reverse complement strand
TGAGTTCTGATCTTTGAGCTCCCACATCCTTCGAAACCCCAGTCCCGAGTAGACCAGCACTTCCTCCTCATTTATCCCCGTTGACGCCAAGCCCGACTCCCCTCCGTGGTAAACGACTGCAGATCCGCTATCTGCTCCACGCGCAAAAATATTGAGTGTTCAGGATGCCAGAAATGATTGCGAAGATGAAGGATATTCAGAACCGAGATACCGAGAGTTACTTCAGGACATCAGAGAGCTGACCACCCACTTGGCTGGATCAACTGGATTGCCTCTTGATCACGAGTAGCATCCGCACGCAGAAAGGAGTAGGGCGGCAAAACTTGCGGATTAGAGCATTCACTGACAACCCAACAGGCATAGCTCTCGAGTTTGGACTGTCCGTGGAGTTCCCAGAGCCACGAACCGACAGGCCAGAGCACTGCTCTATCAGCCCGGTCTTCACACTGGAAATTGAGTGGTTCTCAGAGTCCGAGATTGAAGAAGAGCTTTCGAAACTCCTCAGCCTTTATCGGGCGTTCTATCCTGAACCTGACCCTACCGACGGAGAAATAATGAGGGACCCTGAAAGAGCAAGGAGAGCTCGTCAAACGTTCAAGGTTGTCGTTGAGCACCAACTGAACTCGGCGGAAAGCGAGGGCTTTCTCCTACACGAAGAAGAGGAAAATGTTTTGAATGTCTTCATCGCATCGGTTCGAGAGATAAAGCTCTCCGAAGACATCTGCGATAAGGGGTTTGACGATATGGTTGAGTGTCTTAACAGATTGAATGACCTAACAACGGCGCCTTTCATTCGGCGAATCTTGTAAGTCAAGATTCAATGGCGAGAACGAAGGTGAATGGTTGGAAGCCAGGATTGGAAATGGTCAAAGCTTTTCTGAAATTCTCCGGGATTACCCGGGGCACAGGTTTGTTTGTGCGTTGGAATTTGCCAAAGGCCAAAAAAAAAACGGTGCAGCTCTAAAGAATTGAGGGGCTAAATCGCGGAAGGTACGATAACAGTAAGAACCAAAAAAAAGAGGATCCTCAATCGGATGAATGGATTTTGAAGGGAAAGAACAGGACCTAAAATTCTCAGCTTCACCAAAGCCGGGCAGCTCAGACGGAGCCCAATTGCCTGGACAAGGAAGGTGAAACTGCCCGCTTTCGTGGGTTTTTGTAGGAAGATGAGAGAGCTTGCGTTTTGGAGGTGCTGGGTGGGGATGCTCGGGACCTTGAATTGAGCAAAATTCTTTTCGCGGCGGCGATTGGCCAGAGGACAGCTCGCGACCCACTATTTGCTGGGAACCAAGGCCAACCAGCCCTTCTCGACATTTTTCCCACGCCGGATCTCCAAAACTTCCATCATCCTCTCCGTCAAATCTCCCCTCCACGCAATTGCACCTTGACTGCAATTGCTTCCTAATCAGCAGAGGCGCCAGATCACCTCGTCAAGATGTTCCGGAACGCCCTTAGGCAGACCACCCGCGCCGTGGGCGCCGTGTCGGCCACCAGAATCGCTGCAGTGAGTGTTCCTCTTGCCCTCAGTGCCCTCCCACCCTCCTCCTCCGCCCGGCCGATTCGACCTCGTTGCCATCGACGCCCGCTCCGAATCAATCTCAATGCATCGATCACGTCGCCGACCAGGCTCAATTGAGCTTTTCTTGGGTTTTGATGTTGTTTTGGGAGCGGTGCGGGAGCTCGAGCTGGGAGCTTCAGAAATCTACTCATTGTTTTTGCGCTTCGGGTTCGGCTAGGCTAACTGCTCCGTTCAGCGAAATGCCGCACCCGCCGTCTCGGCCATCCAGGCCCGCACTTTCGCCGACGCAAAGGCCACCCCCACCGAGGTCTCTTCCATCCTCGAACAGAGAATCCGTGGTGTCCAGGAGGAGTCCAACCTCGCCGAGACTGGCCGCGTCCTGTCTGTTGGGTACGTTTTTTCCGCAGCACATATTGGGCGCTCTTGGCAGTGGCGGCACAGGAAGAACACATCAATACGACACATCATGAGCACAAGAGCAATGCAGGTTGTAGTAATGCTAACCTGCCCGACTTTGATAGTGATGGTATCGCCCGTGTTCACGGCATGGCCAACGTTCAGGCTGAGGAGCTTGTCGAGTAAGTACAAAGGTGAAACCAACCCCTCATTAGCCACGTTTAGCTAACCTGGTACGCGCCTGTTAGGTTCGCTTCCGGCGTCAAGGGCATGTGCATGAACCTCGAGGCCGGCCAGGTCGGTGTTGTGCTTTTCGGTTCCGATCGTCTCGTCAAGGAGGGCGAGACCGTCAAGCGTACCGGTGAAATTGTCGATATCCCCGTCGGCCCTGAGCTTCTCGGCCGTGTCGTCGATGCTCTCGGCAACCCCATCGATGGCAAGGGCCCCATCAACGCCAAGGAGAAGCGCCGTGCTCAGCTCAAGGCCCCCGGCATTCTTCCCCGCCAGTCCGTCCGTGAGCCCGTGCAGACCGGTCTCAAGTCTGTTGACGCCATGGTTCCCATCGGCCGTGGTCAGCGTGAGTTGATTATCGGTGATCGTCAGACCGGCAAGACCGCCGTCGCCCTCGACGCCATGCTCAACCAGAAGCGCTGGAACAGCGGCTCCGACGAGTCCAAGAAGCTTTACTGCATCTACGTCGCCGTCGGCCAGAAGCGCTCCACCGTTGCCCAGCTCGTCCAGACCCTCGAGGAGAACGACTCCATGAAGTACTCCATCGTCGTTGCCGCCACCGCCTCTGAGGCCGGTAAGCTATCATCTCTCCTTCACATCATTACATAGCTAACCCTAACCCTAAGCTCCTATGCAATATTTGGCCCCCTTTACCGGTGCTTCCATCGGCGAGTGGTTCCGTGACAACGGCAAGCACTCCCTGGTCATCTACGACGATCTCTCCAAGCAGGCCGTTGCCTACCGTCAGATGTCCCTCCTTCTCCGTCGCCCCCCCGGACGTGAGGCTTACCCCGGTGATGTCTTCTACCTTCACTCTCGTCTCCTCGAGCGTGCCGCCAAGATGAACAACAAGCTCGGCGGTGGTTCCATGACCGCCCTTCCTGTCATTGAGACCCAGGGTGGTGATGTGTCCGCCTACATTCCCACCAACGTCATTTCCATCACTGATGGCCAGATCTTCTTGGAGTCCGAGCTCTTCTACAAGGGTGTCCGCCCCGCCATCAACGTCGGTCTTTCCGTCTCCCGTGTCGGTTCCGCTGCCCAGCTCAAGGCCATGAAGCAAGTCGCTGGTTCGCTCAAGCTCTTCTTGGCTCAGTACCGTGAGGTCGCTGCCTTCGCCCAGTTCGGTTCTGATCTTGATGCCGCCACCAAGCAGACGCTCAACCGTGGTGAACGCGTAAGTTTTGAAAGAATGACATTATAAACAGATTTGGTGCTAACAAGCATATCTACAGTTGACCGAGCTCCTCAAGCAGAAGCAGTACTCCCCCATGGCCGTTAACGAGATGGTTCCCCTTATCTACGCCGGTGTCAACGGCCACCTCGATGGCGTGCCCGTCGACAAGATTCTCCAGTGGGAATCTGACTTCCTTGCCCACATCAAGACCAACGAGAGCGACCTCATGGCTACCATTGACAAGGAGGGTTCTCTCAGCAAGGATCTCGAGGCCAGACTGAAGGATGTCATCACCAGCTTCACCAAGGGTTTCCTCGGTTAAATGCACATAATAACAAATAGCGTTCCTGGAGTCATGGTTGGGGTGTTGAGGTCTGAGTTGTCAGTTGAATAGGGGTCAAAAAGAGAGCGTGTCTTCACCATTGAGTCCGCGTGTTTCTGAAGTCGGGTGATCCATCTCGTTGGGTGCATGCATGGCTAGGACAATCCTTGAGGAGGGGGGAATATTCTTAAGTCAATGCACCCCATTGTAAAATAGAAAGACTCAATCAAAGACACTCGATTCCCTTTGTTCGTAAAACTAATGCCTGTTGTTGAATGCATTGACACCTGCAGGTTGAAATTACATGGGCGGTTTGGGATTTCGCACGCATGCAGATTCGGGTGTCAAGGCTGCGAAGGATCAGAACACGCCCAAGTTTTTTCTAGACCATGCATATCAAAGACGGGTAAAGGCAGTAAAAACATCTATTGCTAGGCATATTATCGTCTATGTCAAGGCTGTGAATGATCAAAACATGCCATGAATTTTTTCTAGACCATGCATATTAAAAATAGGTAAAGGCTGTGAAAATATTTATTGGAAGGTGTATTATTATCTACGTTAAAGCTTGCGAAGGATCAAAACATGCCAAAGTTTTTTCTAGACTATGTGTATCAAAGACAGGTAAGGGCTGTGAAAACATCTATTGGCAGGCATATTATCATCTGCGTCAAGGCTGTAAACGATTAAAACATGCTATAAGTTTTTTTTTTAGACTATGCATATTAAAAAGGGGTAAAAGGAATGAAAACAGCTACTGGAAGGCATAATATTATCCACGTCAAAAGCTACAAGGGATCAAAACATGCCTGCGTTTTTATTAAGCATGCCTATTTAATATAGAAAAGGGCATTCAAATGGCAAAACTTACGTGTCTAGCAAACATTGGAAGGCATATTAATTTCCAAGTCAAAGGCTGCAAAGCATTAAAACATGCCTGCTTTTTCATCGCGTAGGCCTTAATAAATATAAGAAAGAGTGTTCAAATAGCAAACTCTATGTGTCTAGCAAAGATTAAAAGGCATATTGATTTCCAAGTAAAGAGCTGTAAAGGAACAAAACATGGCTGCTTCTTATTAGAGCAAGGGCTATTAAATATTAAAAAGGGCATTACAATAGTAAACCTCATGTGTCTAGCAAATATTAGAAGGCATGGTAAAGGCAATGAAATACATACCAAAGTCAAGATAAAGCATCAGAATAATATAAACTGGAGGCGTGTAGTAAAATATTGAAAGGCCTGTTAAATCTAGCTGCATTCGTTCCACTCATTGTTGCACAAGTGCAATAAACTAAACCTAGGCATCTGGCAAACATTAGAAGGGAATACTTAATTCAATGAGATGCCTTCAATGTACCGCTGTACACGTAAAAAATACAAATTATATATGTTTGATAGGTATTAGAAGGCATATTAATATCCAACATGATGCCTTCTAATTTCTTGCTTTACCGGTGATTTTATTCACTTTGTGGTGTGGTTGATTAGACGAGAAGGTGTGGAGGTTTTGCACTTTACGGTGGTAGCCTCTGTTAAATGTCCAAGGAGTGAGATTCGTACCGTAAATGTAGAATGCAGTCGCTGTCTGACTTGCGATCTCGTACTCATAACGATTCAGAAAAAATCGTTGTAGGAGTCGCAGCTGCCATTGACATGGAAGCGTTGCGCTCTAGGCGCGCATATCGAGCATGGAAGCCGAATAATATCTGAAGAGTTCATATGATTTTTGATGTCAAAAGGTAGGTAACTAAACCAATTGATGGTTGTGTACAGCTGTTGCGTACAGTGTACGTCTCCGTGTATACTTGCATGTGCACACTGTTGACGTAACAGTTCATTTTCAATTAGTGCACACCACCCGTGGTTCTCTTGAACCTTGCTGTTAAGCTTCAACTCCCCCTAAAATTCAATGATTCAATTAACTGAATAATTCTTCTACTATATATTTAGCTCTATGCAACCAACCAGAAGGCTCAATCTTATTCGATTGCACACCACCAAACCATTCAAAACGCAACCGTATATTAGCATTATACAAGTGGTAATGCAGGTGGTAATGCAAGTGGTGGTGCAAGTGGTAGTATTTAACACTAACCCTTAGTGAGCCCACACCAACACGGGCACCAAGACATACCCTAACCCTGAAGTGCCACCACTTGCACCACCACCTGCATTACCACTTGTATAATGCTAATATACAGTTGCGTTTTGAATGGTTTGGTGGTGTGCAATCGAATAAGATTGAGCCTTCTGGTTGGTTGCATAGAGCTAAATATATAGTGGAAGAATTATTTGGTTAATTGGATTAGAACTTATCGGGGTATTGAAATAGATCCACACGGGGTTTAACTTTCTGTGTGGTGTACCAAGTACTGGCTTAGCGCAAAATTGAAAATGAACTCCCTGGACAGTAACAGAAGGCTACCTCCGTAGCACCTACTGGAGCTACTCAATCAGTATGGGTGGGTGAGTGACATCATGAATTGCATGTACCTGTCGAGTACTTGATCTTCTCCCTCAATCAAGCTGCTGGCATATTTATATAGCATGGTTTAAAATTTCACAAACGTATTGCAAACAATATTTCAAATAGCTGCAGCTTCTCCTGTTTACTTCTGCACATCTGAAGCTTGTAATTTCCATTAATTAACACTCAAAACATTTCCTCTTGTGTGTCTTGGAGGTAAGTCAGACACAACCCCTCCTCTTCGCTCAGCTGCTTGAGAACCTGCATGGAACTCGATCTGCTTCTTGCCTAAATAGCTCAACATGAATTGACGATATACTGAAGGATACGACAACTGAGTTTCTTCACTCAAAGAGAATGTCCACCGTCGCTGGCGCTTCCGACCCAGCCATCAACATGTCACCTGCCACAAAGGATGTGCTTGCTCGGGTCAAGCAGATGATCCCCCCAATGTTGGAGAGATTTCACAAGGGTTTGTCAATTGTTCTCCTCAGTAGAGTGTAATATCAGGAGGCTGATGAATGAGAGCAGGTCAACTAGGGCGGATTGCTGTTATTGGAGGAAGTGAGGACTATACAGGCGCCCCATACTTTTCGGCCATGGCGAGTGCGAGGCTGGGCTGCGATATGGTGCGTCTTATCCCTTTTCTTTTCCCATGATCTGCGCTTGGCCTTGTCGATTGTTTAAGAAGCAATTGCATATTCTGGGGGATCTACACTTCATGATGGCTTTACACTCGCTCACCTTCTCCCTTACGTTTTTTTCTCTTTGCATGTAAGAAAGAAGATCTAACTCACTTTTTGTCCTAGTCCCACGTAATCTGCACCCCGACCGCAGCAACAGTCATCAAGTCATACTCGCCCAACCTGATGGTCCACCCCCTCATGCGCTCTTCCCCCTCTTCGTCCTCATCCCTCCCCTCAGCAGACGCAGACACCGACCCCTCCGAGATCGCCAGCCGCATCATCCCTCTTCTTGACAGAGTTCACGTCATCGTAATCGGGCCAGGCCTCGGCCGTGATCCGCTAATGCAGGATACCGTTGCAGCGGTCATCCGCGCCGCAAGAGAAAAGAACATGCCCATGGTTCTTGACGCAGACGCATTGATGCTAGTCTCTCGCGACCCCGGTCTAGTAAAAGGCTACGATCAAGCAGTGCTGACCCCCAACGTTGTAGAGTTTGGCAGGTTGACTAGTGCTTTGGGTGTCGACGAACAAGTCAAGGCTGCCGCTCGAGAGAGCGAGACAGCCAAAGTGGAAGCTTTGGCCCAAGCCCTCGGTGGTGTCATGGTTGTCCAGAAGGGGGCCAAGGATTACTTGAGCGACGGGACGGTGACCATGACTGTTGATCTGGAGGGAGGTAGAAAGAGAAGCGGCGGGCAGGGAGATACACTTACAGGAAGCATTGCTACTTTCTTGGGGTGGAGGAAGGCGTACCTTGATGGTATCTGGGATACTGGCAAGAAGCTGGATGAGAAGGAGCTGATTGGCTTGGCCGTGTTTGGTGGAAGTGCCATTACGAGGGTGAGTTGTTTCCTCCTCTGGATATATTCTCCCGACTCCATTTTTATTCCTTTCTCTGTGGCCTTTTTATATGACGCTGACAAAAACAGGAATGCTCGCGGTTGGCTTTTGCAAAGAGAGGCCGCAGTCTGCAGGCCAGCGACCTCACGGATGAGGTTCATACTGCTTTCTTGAATATCTTTGGGGAAGTTGAGGAGGAAGGCAGCGGTGGCGCCAGACTGTGAGATGGTGGTTCCTGGGGACGATATTAAGGGAGCACAAAAGACCTACCTGCCTGTGGCGCCTGCATTGACACAAAGTAGACATGGTGGCTGCCGCCGCAGGGTGGCGACGATCTTGTCTTGCGTGGCCCAACGGGGCTTCCACCAAGCCACGGCTTTAGGAAAAGGGATACACAGACAATGCTTTGACAATGATCAGCATTTTGATGCCTGAGAATATTTGACTCGATTTTAGAATCCTTCCTATAGCCGTAGTGAAAGAAAAGCAATGTCAGCATAGACGGAATATTGAAATCGTAGCGTTGTAACTGGAGTGCAGACCGGGCAACAGGCAATTACGAGACACGGTGATAGGCGTTATTGCTTCTTATGTCGTTCTTCGAATGCCTGCTTTTGAGCCGGGAAATTCTATCATGACCCTCTCCGACTGTAAAAAGGCAACACTGAACTTGACAACACGCATTGTACGCTTGGACGGTGGCTACACCTGCATGCTCGGTCTCTTGCTAGATACATTTCGATCGGAATACGGGGCACCCGAGATCGACTTGCGTTGTGTATGTAACTTCATTGTGAGATCTCCCGAGGCCAGCGAGGCCGCAGCTTATGAGTGTATCGCGCCTCTGGGCCACCGTGGCGGGTATCAATCTCTGCTGCACGTCCGTAGTCATGGGTGACTGAGAATTGCCGCTCTTACCGCCGAACTTTTACTTTCCTTTTTTTTACTTACCCCCCCCCCTTTTCTGTGGGCTAGGGATAGTACATACATACACATTAATCATCTCTTCTCCCAGCTACCTGATCTTCCTGCAGCCTCCCGACGGCATTGGAACTGTGGTTCCGTTTGACCACTTTGCGCTTCGGCGCGGCTGAGAAGCATCGCTTTGACAGCTCTAAAAAGCTCCATGTCGATCTGAATGAGCTGAGCCCGGTGAGAGCATCTAGACCGTGCGAAACCAGAGATCCAGCAATCCGGACTGAAGGAATGGTGAGACATGAGCTGTGTCCGTTACCCAATAGGACCGCGAATTGGGCATCAGTCTCAGATTGAGAAGGGTTTAATTTTCCGCGGCCTCGGTCTTTGCAGAGACACTGTGCAAAAAAAAAAAAAAAAAAAAAAAAAAATTAAAGAATTACGTCCTCGGCGAGCTCACGATATGGAGCCCGGAGACCTCCTGTTGTTTGCGTCATGCTTCCGGCAGCAAGTGATTGGGTACGACTGCGGACCGGAAGCGTTCCGGCGCCATGGCTAGCATCGCAGCGCCAAGTACAGTATCGAGTTGAGACAGGACTAGCTAGCCGGGGGACCTTGAATTCGGGGAAGACGAAAACTGATACGTCGGGATCTTATTAGACTCATCTCGCCGGCTGAGCAACCCTAAACCGCCCGGTTGCCACAGAATACGTGCGTTGCTTTGCTGAAAGCTGCTGTTGCTCTTGCATCTGGGTACGGCACGGTGCAGCGAGGGAGGCTGCGTATGCACCCTCAGGTCTGGGTCTGTCTTGCGATGCAGGCTATAAGACGGTTGCGTGGGGGGCTTGTGTTCCCAGACTTTGGCCAGCACCGGACTCGGAGGCTACAGATCTCATCTCAATCTCAATCTCGAGCTCGCACACACAGTTGAAACCATTTCGTGTGTCGTATGCAGACAGCCTGGCGCGGCTGTCGAAACTGACAAGATAACTAATTTTCGCAAATAGATGAGAATGAAAATAGTGAATTTCTTGATCGAAGTTTCGAAACGCACCCGTCGAGATCGTGATATCGCACACGGTGGGAGCAACTTACAAGTAGATAATAAATAGTGGAATGTCACCCAAACGAGTCTTGTGAACAAAGTTGTCAGGAATTGGGCTAGATCCGATGTGTAAAAACAGGGAAGCTACAGAAACTCGCGACATGGTTGGTCAGAAAACCAATAGACGTCCAGATACTTCATCCATCATGATTCTTTTTCTGCTTTCCCCCCACCCCTCAAAAAAAAAAAAAAAAAAAAAAAAAGCAAGCCGTGATCGACATTGCATGACAGCAAGATGGCTGGAGAAGGTTGCGGGAAATAAAAGCGTCACAGGCATGGACGAGTGGCCCGTGATGTCGGGAAACTGGGCAGAGACTGCCTCTTACAATACGTAGTAGATATCTAACCCTGGAAACCCCCCCCCCCCCCCAAGCTCAACATCCACAAACTTTTGGTGGGGTTAATTCCCCCAATTTTGGTGGGAAGACCTATACATAGGTACCTGGGCGGACGGGATGGTGGGGAACGGGGAGTGGTGGTCGGGGAGCTTTGACGGCTTTTCATCTACAGGTAGATAATAAGTCACCACCAAACGGAAAGAGGGAGCTCGACACTCGAGGCGCAATGTGCCGATTTCATCTGCTGGTTGCCACCCTTGCAATGCTACAACGAACATGTCAAGTGGTAAAGTGAAGTTCTCGCCCTTGCTGTTGAACCCCTGCGGGTGGATTTTCAACCGTTGCGAACCACAATATCTCGTGTCCGTGCGTGACGGGAAACTCCCTTGGAGCTCCGATTTGGGAAATTTTTTTCATCCTACCGCCCATATTGGCTTTTTGAGGTGTTATCGCTCGCCCTCGTTACCGAGTTGCGCTGCAGCGGTATCCGATGAACCAAAGGTGAAGACAGACAAGTGAGGTCTGAGAGTCCCTGCGGTTTTTCTGACTTGTCGCACAGCCTTGATAGACAACCCCGGCGGAGAGGGGCAAGAGGCTTTACAGGGATAGGTCCATCCTCCTATGCCCTCTCATCGCCAGAATGGGATGAGATGGATCATCCACAGTTCGAGATCCCTCAACGAGGACCCTGTTTGGGACGGGAGAGCGTCAACCCCTCCTCTTTCCGCTCTCTTGCCCCGCCATGTCAACATCAGTCCCAGTCCGGCTTTTGACAGTACATATGTGTTCCGTGCTTGCTAGTGTTTGTACATACATACACTACATATCCTGACCTTTGTTTTCTTTTTCCTCTGTGTTTCTGTCATCCCCCCCCCCCCCCTCCTTTCTCCCTTTTACGAATTCCGCCAATACCTGGCTGAAAAAAAGCAAACGAGGAGAAATCAAGACAGCCACTCGGAATCCTAAACGGACTTGCACTTGTTCTTAGTTATTTCGTCATGCTGCCCTAGTTCGCCGTCGATTCACACTTCCCACGGTGTGGATATACCGCAGGGGTATTTTTGTCGGACTTGGAGAAAAAGACCTGTTCGGCCACT
The DNA here is from genome assembly GCA_033576145.1 of Cladorrhinum samala. NCBI lineage: Eukaryota > Fungi > Ascomycota > Sordariomycetes > Sordariales > Podosporaceae > Cladorrhinum > Cladorrhinum samala. Next base: position 139,996 of record MU864938.1, on the reverse strand, counting down.
TATTATAACCTTCCCTTACCTTTTCTGTCTTTGCAGTCATATTATTACACCAGGCTCAGGCATCCTTGCGGGTTCTTCACATTTCCGATGAACGTGTGAGAGATACAAACATAATCTATTTGGATAAGACCTGGGGCTTGTTTCAATTTACACAATTTCATTCTCGAACACCCCGACAGTTCCTTGCACGACGCCCGGACCCGTTCGTTGTGGAAGAAGAGCTTTCCTCTTTCCTATAACCTGACGAAGGATCACTCTGTCCGACTTTCGAGACACCGGCGACCACTTGTGCGTACAGCTCTGTCCAGATTGTATCACAGAGCTTCGGCCACTTCGTACTTTTCGCCGCTCATCGGCCGCCTTCGGTCTCTCCTCAATATATACCCCTCAGAGCCACTGATTACAAGTCTCGAGACGGAGCCAGTTCAACCGGCTTCTCGACACCAGAAAAATCATTTCATCAGGCCCTTGTATGGTTTACAGGAAAAGTAATACACTAATCAACTATCGCTGATCAACACCGCATTGAAGCTCCATCAGGAGCCGAGCCGGGCAATATGGCGGTAGGGTTCGAGACTTTGGAGAGGCTTGAGAAAGGGCTCGATCGTTTGGAGAAGTTCTTCAAAAAGAAGAAGGTGGCACCTCACAGCTTGGTCTTCCATGAGACCAAACCGTCAATGATTTCAGAAGGATTCACACCGACCTTCCCATCGCCATCTTTCATCAGACCCACCTCATCACGCATGGTTGCAAGAGAAGAAGCGACCCTGTCCGGAAGGATACCTCCGCGAGCTCACAGTCTACCTGGGCCGGCTGGCTCACCCTGTCTCATTTCTTTAGGACAAGGCGTTGGCGCCACCGCCGATGCTCAAACCTATGCGAATTTGGGCCGCCCTGACGTATTACAGCGAGCATCCTCGCTCAACGCGAGAACGAAACCGCCTACGAGCCTGCCAGAGCTGCTAGAGTTCAGCTTCTCCGTTGGCCCAAGCAAAGATAGTTACGACAGCTCCAGGCCATGTCGTCGGTCCAGATCCAGCTCAAACGCAAAATCTCGGTGCTCTTCAACCTCTGTCTCTCCAGGGGCACCAGTTCTCAGGAAGCGCAGCTCCCTCGATGACGACGCCTCAAATTGCATTTCACCTCTTTCGAAACATCCACAGGCAGATCCTGGGTTCCCAGAACAATCAGAGCTTCACCTCCTACCACCACCATCACCAAGACTCGTTCCGCTACCTCCTGATGAGGCGGAAAACGAAACTGAAGGTGATGGCCCTGACGGACAGTCCATCGATGTTTTGTTACCCACAACGTTTTCAACAAATCCTGGCACTACTCTTAAGGAGCCGAGCCTTGATGACTTTCTGTTGCTAAGCGATGACGATATCGCCGATGACGAGGTGGATTCCCAATCTCGTGCTACCGTGTCGATTCTTTCAAGCTTCCCAATGCCACCGAAAATATCGAGGAGGCCAACGGCATCTTCCCGAATTTCAGATACATCTCCGTTCCTTACTCTTTCCCCTCCGCTCGCTAGTCGACCTGCCGCAGCCGCGGCACTCCGAGCCGCAAAACTTGCGAGCAAATACCAATTCGACCTCGTATATATCGTCAACCTCTGGCCCAAAGACATGGGCTGCACCCAATACCGACACTCACCCCATCGATCACTGACCACGACCCCTTCCCCACCTGACTCCCCAACCTCAAGTGTAGGCAGCGCTGTTTCTCAACCTTTTGGCTTTTCTCGCCGATGTGGCCGTCTCACCGGCCGCCTCTTAGCCGCATATGGTCTAACCTCGCTCATGTTCCCCTTCCGCATATCTGAACCGGTCCACCAAAAGGTTCTCCGAACGGACGGCTGGCTCGAGTACCGCGGCGACTCGGACACGGACTACTTCACTCGTGGATACAGCTGCTCATTTTACACAGGGCACAGCCCCGACAAAAGGGAGTACCCCATCGGCAGCCCGGATGCAAGGCCCAAGCGATCGAGGACTATTAGGGCCGCTGCGAATCGCGGCATCGTGTTTGCGGCTTACAGACGGCCTCCTGCTGCTGGCGCTTGCAGACAGAGCGACCCTGCCGAGCTCGAAGCTCTTTATCATGACGCCGAGGAGCTCGTAGATATGCTGATTGATATTCACATGGCGCATCGTCGCCCATCTGTTGCGCCACAACGGTGCGCTGGAGTTGGCACTGGGTCGCCTGCTCTGGCGAGGATGCCTTTGATCACCGTCTAGTCATTACAAGATTTGATCTTGTTATTTCTCTCTTCGAACTTAGGAGCGGGACACCATCGTCAAGCCGGTAGCCTTGAGCTGAGCCACAAAGTTGTTACGCATCGCCAAAGAAGTCGAATACTGCCGATTTTGGAATGTTTCTTTTCTTAGAACACCGCTACCTTTACTCTTCCCCCGAAAGGCGGCGTGGAGCGAAGCTCCTTGCGTGTGATATTCTAGCTACATGGCACACTGGATACTTGTGTATTGGCACACTAGGCAACTCACCTAACGCACTGGCACATCTGGCACACCTGTCATACAGACATGCTGGCACGCTAGCACATCGGTATACAGGCTAGTATAATGATATACTAGCACGGGACACATGTTATAGTGTACCAGTCATACATGTCTACTGCCACTATATACGACTCGGATAGCATGGCCCCGCCGACCGACAGCAGTACAGAGAACTCTGGTATATTGGGCTGTAAGCAGAGCTTCGTTCTAACAAAATGTCTTTGTCTGTTTGTTTTTTTTTTTTTTTTTTTTTTTTCTTCTTTTTTTCTTGGGAACACTTGGATTGATACCATGGGATAATATCAGTGAGCGGTAGCATATTTGGGGTGCTGCATTTTTATGATTATATGAAAGATATACGTGCGAACGCATTCATGTCATCTATATCGTTACGAACGTCATGAAAAGGTAATGCGAGGGAACCAAAAATCTTGATTTTATAGCAATTGATTCAATTTCCACAAATATATGTGCTGTTAATCGTGTAAATTTCATGTGAACTAAAATGGACTCTGGCGAGTTAGACAAAGCATTCGCAGAATCGTCGAGCAGCCCACTCAAGGCGCATAGCAAAGCACCTGTGAGCAATCAGCAGGCCCCATCAGCTTCACCATAAAATGCAAGAGATGTATGAATTTGTGCCAGGAAAAACGCTGTCACGGAGCTTGAGGAATTGGTAAGCCGGCATAACGCCGGTCGGTCTCTGAGGCCGCAGCTCGACCAAGGAAAAATCCCAGATCGAAGCTGATCGGCGAAAAAATGATTTCGCCAGAGGTATCATAAGCTACATGTTCGAGAGGCCAGATTGATCCATCCTATTTAGCAGGGCAAGCCTAAATCTACCTGCCTGCTAGGATGATCTCGATTAACACCCAAGTCCAAAACCCCAACAACTCCCTGAAATGCCCTTTTTGTTATTTTATTTATTTTCCCGACCCAACTGCAACGACCTTCACCGTCCACACTTAGCGGACGATGGCATCGAAGCGCTGCTTGAACCACTTGACGGTGTCATCGCGGGTGATGCGGTGGCCGGCACCGACTCTGCTCTTGCAGCGGCGACGGCGGGCGACGCGCTCACCGGGGCGGGTCATGCAGCAGTAGAAGTCCATGCCGTAAATACCGATACCGGGGTCGTACTTGATGCCGAGATCGATGTGCTCGGAGATACCGAAACCGAAGTTGCCGGTCTCGGAGAAGTTGCGCTTGCGGAGCTCGTACTCCTTGACCTTGAGGCCACGCTCGAGAATCTCCTCGGCCTTGGGGCCACGGACGGTGACGTGGACAGCAATCTTTTCGTTACGGCGGATACCGAAGGTACGGACGGTGTAACGGGCCTTGCCTTTAAACGATCAAAATGTCAGGATTTTGGAGGCGTGCAAATCTCCCGTTCAAAGATTTCAGACTTACTGTAGACGGGGGTCTGACCAGAAAGCTGCTCGAGCACCTTGGCGGCACGAGTAAGTCTGTCACCAGACTCGCCGACCGAGATGTTCAGGACGAGCTTCTGGATGCGGAGCTCCCGCATGGGGTTCTGGGCCTTCTCGGACTGCAATTCATCGTGTTAGAACTGATTGTCGACATGCAGAAATGGGCAGCATCTCCTACCATGGCGGCGGTATTGTTGTCGAAATCGGGAGACTGGGCGAATTCGGCTCGTGGATTGCAAGACCAAAGATTTTGGAAAAAGTGAAGTTAATTTTTACTGCCACAAATCTGGATTGTGGGTGTGGGGAATTGCCAAGACTTGCACGCCAGGGTCTTTAGGTGGGCAAAACGTTGGTGGGGGACCAATTCAATTTCCCACAGCAAATGCGGCGGTGCACACCACTTGATGTGGCTTGCTGTTTGCTTGAGCTTGAGGATTGTGGCTGCCCTCCGAGCTTGTTCAGCCTCGCGTTCAAATTTCAGTTTGGCACGCCTCGCATCCATTCACCACACGCGCGACTCTGAAGCCTTCGTCAAGTGCATCAAGAGACCGCAACTGACCCCAAGTTACTGAGAACTTGGTCAACAAAAAACAAACAATTTTTTGCAAATTCGAGGAGGCTACTGCTGTAGCAATCTGTCGCAATCATGTCAGCAACAAACAAGCAAGGCAAGATGGTGAGTTCAGGCCTCCATTCCCCCCGTCACCGCTGTGCAAGCATCTGTGTTGACATTGGAAGTTACTGACAAGGTGCATCGATGATAGGCCGGCTTCGTACGTATCCCCCAACCGCGCGATCTCCACCAATTGCCCGAAGCTGACCGTAAATATCCTATAGATCAATTACCGGATGCGCGTCACCTTGAATGATGGCCGCCAGATGACCGGCCAGGTATTGATCTCTCTGCGCTCCTACCCCGCTATATATCAAAGTCGCTAACAGGTCTGGGATAGATGCTCGCGTTCGACAAGCACATGAACCTTGTCCTCGCTGATACCGAAGAGTTCCGTCGCATCAAGAGGAAGCAGAACAAGCCCGCCGCCCCCGGGGCATCATCGTCTACCGCCCAGACCATCGAGCAGGAGGAGAAGCGCACTTTAGGTTTAACGATCGTTCGAGGAGCACATATTGTATCACTTTCGGTTGAGTCCCCGCCACCAGCGGACCCAAGTGCTCGGCTCGGCAAGTCGACCGGCGGTGGCATCGCCTCGACACTCACTGCTGGACCCGGTGTCGCAAGACCAGCTGGCCGCGGTGCCGCTCCTCCTATTTCTCTTGCCGGCCCCGCTGCTGGTGTTGGAGGCGCTGTTCCTCCTCCAGCCTTCCCTGGTGTCCCTGGCTTCCCGGGCGCTCCTGGGTTTCCCGGTCGTGGCGCTCGTAAGTATCTCTCATTCAGTTGCAGAATCTCACTTCAGCTCGCTAACTTTCAAATAGCTCCTCCTGGTTTTGGCGGTGGCTTCCCTCCTGCAGGCTTTCCCGGTGCCCCTGGTGGCTTCCCTCCGGGATTCCCCCCCGGAGGTGCTCCTCCTTCCGGCTTCAACCCGCCCCCTCGCCGTTGAGAAACCATGGCAAATATAGCTTTTGGTTTACCCTCAATGAGATACCCGGTCGCATCTTACTGCAGCTCCCCAGCGAAATCTCGCCATCTTGACAGCATAAAGCGTGCTCTTTGGAGAATTGAGCGGGAGAAGGAACTCTTTGTTCGCCCAGATTTATGAAGGAAGGTTTTCTTTTAGTGGCGTTTAGGGGGTATATGAAAACTTGTGGTTCGAAGGAACCGGAAATTGCAACCTTCTTAATTCTAAATAAATAGGGCGCAAAGAAATAATGGCCATGAAGAGAGGCACTTACCTTGTCTTTGGCTCAAAGAAGATTGTAAATAGAGCATCGGGGCTGACTGTCAAATGCTCCTCCACGTGGCTGTATACCAAATGTGTGTTCGGTCGAAGCCAACGAATTGATGTCATCAGTGCCTTGAATGACCTGTCAAATATCTGTAAACAAACTGTGTGGAGCCAATTTGTACCGACCAGCGGTTCCGGTGAGGAACTCGGTTTGATATACAACTTTAGATAGCAACAAATCAAAAACTGGCATCTTTGGTATAGCGAATGCTCGGAAAGATTCACCAGCGCAGGCCTACCTAGAAGACAGACATTGAAGCCGAAAAAAAAAAAAAAAAAAAAAAAAAAAAGGAGATCAGCAAAGGCAAGGAGTAGACAGCTTTGTTCAGGGAGAGGGTTCTTACACTGTCACTTACACCATACAGATACAAAGTGCCCAGATTGTCAGGCCATGGGAAGGCTGTTGGCAACTTTGAAGCATTCCTTCAACCAATTCTTGTCATGCACAAGGGACTTTGGAACTAGTCCTATAGGTGCTCATGTTTTATCTGTCGATACCTTAATCTCAAGGGTAGTAGCTGCACCACTTAGACAAGGCCATCGCCTCGTCTCTTATTTGTTCAAACTCCGGCCCCACACTGTCTTTTTACAAACAGACCACGTCTTCAACGGTCAACAGGCCCGTGCGGCGACGGGAACACCCCGGGCAATACTAATAATTTTGGCATTTGCGACTCCGGTCACCGACGCCTTGTTCCTGAGTTCTTCACCAGGTCCGACAACGACCACGACGACGGCACCAAAGACGAGGATACCGCCCCACGCACACAAACATCAAGATGGCCGCCGCGATAAAAGCCCTCAATGCGAAGATTCGCTCCAACCCTGTCTCCAACTATGTCTGCTCGACGCGTGAGTTATGATCTTTTTTCCCCTAAACTTCTTCACTCGCCCTTCCCCACGGCCCCGGTGATCGGACAATCCCCGAATTCGAAGCTTGCCCGATGATGGTCTCTTGGAAAGAAACCCCCCCCCCCTTCTCAGCACCGCCATACATATCCCGTCGTGACAGTCGCAATGCGCATTGTTTTTGCAGCTTTAGGCGTCCTGTCTATGCAGTGCACCTGATTTGCGCAGACTGCTCCATGGGGGGAAACTTTGTCCTTGCTGTGCTGGGATGCGCACCCAAGCTTAGGAGCGTCCACAACAATGCCCATAACTAACTTCATGACTGCCTCTCTACAGATTTCTGGGGTCCCGTCTCCAACTTTGGTATCCCCCTCGCCGCCGTCATGGATACTCAGAAGAGTCCTGAGCTGTATGCTCCTCCCTCCCTTTTCCGAGCCTTTCACCGCCGCGTCTTTTCCAGGAGTTTTCTTTTCGGAGTTTTACATTCTTACCACTCAATATCTCCTTACTGATATCTGTATCCAATTTTCATAGAATCTCCGGCCAAATGACTTTTGCTCTCTGCATCTACTCGGCAACCTTCATGCGCTTCTCCCTGGCAGTCAAGCCCGCCAATTACCTCCTATTCGGCTGCCACTTGGTCAACGAGTCTGCTCAGCTCACACAGATGTACCGATACTTGGACTGGCATAAATGGGGTGGCAAGGAGAAGGCCGCTGCCGCCGGGGTGGGCGCTGTTCCTGCTTCCGCTGCCAAGGAGGCTGTTGCTGCTGTTAAGAAATAAAAGAAGAAAAAAGAAGAAAAAACACAGACAGTTGATCAAATAAGGGGTCTTTTTTTATGGAGGGGGGGGGGCGGAGGGCGGAGGTTGTTTTCAGTCTGGTTGCCTTTGATCTTTCTCGATTAGGGGCTTAAAGGGACAGAGGAAAGGTTAGAGAAAGTCTCTCAGGAGTCTGATACAAGATAGACGAGGTGAGATGTGATATGCGTTCAGTTTAGTCGGTTGTAAGATCACGGCGGGAAAACAAAGGCGTGCGCGCGTGTGTTTGTGATTCGGCTTTGGGCACTAACTATATACGGAGGAATGTTCGGGGAGGGGGGGGGGGGTTGATGCTGATCAAATGAACAATGTTCTGTCTTTTTTTTTTTTTTTTCTTTTCTTTTGCTGCTGCATATTTGTGTCGATGGCTGGAGCAAAGTGAACAGACTTTTCGGTAACAGCCCCAGTAGTTGTTATTGTTGAGAGAATTCGACTGAGACAGTTGGCGTTTGATAAGAGCTTTCAGACAAACATAAGTCAACTAACTGCAAGTATTACTACCTAACATGGCGAAAGGTGTGACCTGCCTCGCCTGCATAGCAGGCGGTAGTCGAGATTACTCATACAACTTGGGACTGTGCGGGCTTATGGATTTAATATGAGGGCTGTGAAGAACCAAAATATCCCCGGCTTATTTACAGGAAATGGATATTGAAGATAAGAAAAGCGCTCACAATTGCATATTCATGTGTCTGGCAAGCATTGGAAGGCATATCTTAAATTTCGGCATGCCTTGGTCTTCACGCTGCAAGTATGGTGGTGTGCAATGGAGACTTGTTCGGAAAGTGGATTTTCCACCTGAGCGCACCAATACATCCACACCCACCATGTATTGCTTCTTTCAATTGCATCAATTCCACACCCATTTTTGCAGTAAAATGGATGCAATTGAGCATTCTGGTACATTAAGCAAGTGCAATAAGAATGCAAGTATAATAAACGTTTTAAATTCTAAAACAAAGGAGAACATATAATATAAAAAATAATTTAATAAACCCTAACCCTAGAAATATAATTTATATTAAACCCTAACCCTTACTTAAAATATTATCTTTAAAATATTAAAAATAAAAGGAAAAAAATCTTCGACAAAAATCTTTTTTAGGGAAAAAAATTCAAAACCAGTTTTTTTCTTCAATCAATCAACCATAGCAATTGTATCGTTTTTATCTCAAAATAGGTGCGTTACTATCATATCTCAATGTAAGTGCAATGCATCATCGATTTGAGCCTTAAAAGAAGACGACGGGTGTGAACCAATTAGAATAGTGGGTCGAATTGACTTTCCGAACAGTCTCCATTGCGCACCACCATAGCAAGAGTGATTTCGCGCACCGCGTGCATAGATAGGATTGAAAGGACTAAGGAATGCCAAGCGATATGTGACTCGATAAGCCCAGGATGACAATGGCCTACAAGATCAGCTCCGGCGCCGGCGGTTACATTGAGGGTTGGCAATTCCGATGACAGAGATCCCCGCCGATCTCTTTTCTGTGGCCTCGTGGGGGTTCCAACTTCGAATTGCCAAAAAGAGATGGAGGTCCAAGCGTCAACTAACAAGCCTTTTCTTCCTCTTCGGTCTTGCTCACCTGATCCGAGCAACTGCATCATGCATCATGAAAAAAATGAAAAAAAAATTCTGAATTTTCAATAGGCCAACCCAAATATGGTGTAGCAGCTGGAATTCCAGCCGCGCACTCGCCGATGCTCGGGATCTCGCAATCAGATGCCTCTCCGAGGCTCTCCTGACGATGCCGCCTGTCCCCGTTATCCGTTCCCGTACAGCCGAGGATATGTTCGTCGATGTCCCAGAGCAGAACCCAAAAGTCCCCGAGAATTCTCGGTAATGACGACAACAATGGGGAATCCCCCAGGAACAAGGTAGCGGTGCTGTGTAAGACGCTTTCACAATTGCGGGGGAACCCAGAAAGACTATCGCGGGGAGGCACATCCTTTCCCCTTTTTCCTGCACCACCCTGCACAAGTACGGCATAGGCCCGGCTCCTGCAAGAGGCGGACGGGTTTGGTCTCGGGCTAACGAAATCTCGGGTTTAGAATCTATGTCAGATGCAGATCCATTTCTTCACTTCCGCCATGCCAAGGGCCCCAATGCCCGTTTGTCTTGTTGCGAGAGCCGAAACTTGCCAAGGAAGCCAGATACTGTATCTATCTGAACTTCTTATTGACCAACACCCAACTTGCCGGTGTGTATCTGTTGTCTCACTCGAGCTGCGTCATTTACAGAGATATTAGTATGCTTCTCGAAAATTTGGTCACAAGATCAGATCCCTTCATCATCCAAAGCGGAAGGGAGGCATGGAACGAGGCACACACAACCCGGTGGTCTGCTGTGGTGTGGTCTCACAGCATGTTCCGAGAGGTTGCCATGCCACAACTCAACCAACACTAGGGAGTCGCTTGGCTAGCTTTGTTGTTACGTATGTACTCCGGAGAAGGAGCCATGCGGCGGTCAAGATGAGTGAAGATATGCCTTCCGAGGTATCCAACGTTGAGTAATTATCTTGTCCCAGTTGTTTGGTTGGCTATCCTCACTCTCCCCCGCTTTTCAACGGCTGCTCTCCTCAGCCTACTTAGCTAGTGTTGATCAAGAGGTCAGTTTATCTAACCTCTAACTTCTGAGGGATGCTCGGGGCACACTGGAAGCATCCTGCACGTCGCAGCCTGTTCCTGATGGGGAAGAAGCTTGGTTGAGCCTAGGTTGGTCTCGGCTCGCGGGACAGAGCCACAAACCATCACAACCCTCCTATGACATCTCGGTGTTTTTTATCTCTCATAATCGGCATCATCCTGGTCCCCCTCCTCCCTTGTCTTCTTCTGCAACCCCCAATGTCTGGGATCTGGCGCAGAACGCGCATGCAGGAAATGCAAAATCGATCACCAATAGCTCCGTATTCTTGGGCCCCGGTAACTTTCTTGATGTTGCGTGTTGCGCTCCTGGAACCAGAAGGGCAGCCTTGCAGGACAAGCCCCTCCTTCATGTGACTGGCCAATTGGAAGCCGAAAAGAAGAAGATGCCGGAGGGGTTTTCTTCATGACAGGGGTGTCGACTGCAGCCACCACCATGCAAGAGTAAACAATCCCACTCAATTGTGAAGTGTCAAAATATTTTAGGGTGGGGTCAATCATTGTGAGGAGAGGATCGACCGTGGGGAATCTCGCGCCAACTGCCAGCACTGCATACGGTGATCTTCTAAATAGGCTTTTTTGCTAATAAGGAAACCCCCCAAATCCCACTGATGAGACAACAAGGTCTGGTTTCGAGAGATGATGGGGGTTGCAAGAAAGCGGGGGAATTCAATACATATCGCTCGCTGGAAAAGCCGCTGCTACCCCTCGCTTGAAAGAACAGCGGCTCAACAAAACCAAAACTTGACCCTTGTTCTTGATACTTGCTTCCCCCTAGTTTGCATACCAACCTACCTACCTACGGTCTCCCACACGCAGGTCGAAAAGAAATCGCTTGCGTACCTCAGGACTGTGCAGGCCTGTGTAGTCGAATAGAAAAGCTGCAAACGCAATTATTGAACATGGATATCGAAGGGATAGGACAGGGCATCAAAGTAGCAAGTGAATATGTGTCTGGCGATTGTTGCACACATCGCCCCGCCTTCCGTCCACAGTCATCACGCGGACGAGTCGGGACATCAAGATTGGAGAGCTCATGTCTTGATTATTAGAACAGAAACAGCGAGCATCGAGGTTCCATCAAGCCATTTTAGATCCCTCTTGGCACAGGAGAAGCCGACGCTTGTCGTTTGTTGACACTGTGAACTCCCGCTGCTTCTGCTTGTTCGGTTGCTTCTCTTCTGCTGTTCGCCAGGTTCCCGTCCTGGGTTGTACCTGGGGATAGGTAGCCAAATTTCCCTCAAACCCCCTGGTGTCTGTTTTTTTTCCCAGGATCCACATCGCAAGAGAAAGTCGGAGGTATCTAGGTAGAGCTAAGGTTTAACCGGAACCCCTTCAAACCTGGAACCTAGGACGGGAGCTGTGAGCTGTAGCTTCTAGCCCACGCCCATCCCACCCTGACAGGTTGACAATCGGCCTCCTCCACCGCGCCCACCGACCCCACCATCACATCTACCCCGCTGTCGGCGTCATACCCAGTCTGCAAAAGCGCAACCATCCCTCCTCCAGTCCCCCTCGCTTCCTTTTTTTTTTTCTCCTTTTTTTTTCTGTTTCCTTCTGTGTAATTGACTGCCGAAAAACACGGTCAATCGGTTCACCATGGCTTCCGACGACAAGTATGAGGACGTTTTTGAGGAGGGCGATGTCCCCAAGGAGGCCCAAACGGTGCACCGCATCCGGGCGAACTCAACCATTATGCAGTTGAACAAGATTCTGGGTCAGTTTATTATTCCTCTCCTCGCGTTTCTGAAATTTCTCAGGAGGTGGTCCCCTAGTCCAACAAAACTTGAGGGGAAGGGTGGGGAGGGGAGGGGAGGGGAGGGGAGGGGGAGTTGTGTGCGTTGAAAGAAAGCCGTAACTAACATTGTATTTTGTGTATTCTAGTCGCCAACAGAGGTGAAATTCGTAAGTTGTGAAACTATCATCCACGACAAGTGATACAAATCCAGTATACTCTTTGTGCTGACATGTGATAGCTATTCGTGTATGTTCGGGGCACAAATGCGCGTGCGCAAGGTGAAATGACATGCTCACACTAACCTTGTGCTTCACAGATCTTTAGAACGGTGAGCTTGCATAATATTTGACCTTCAAGATTCAAGAAAGATCTAACTCTTTGCCCGTGCAGGCTCACGAACTTTCACTTCACACTATTGCAGTCTTCAGTTATGAGGATCGTCTCTCTATGCACAGACAGAGTATGTCGAATTCCCCCAATTCCTGCCGCTCAAATTGCCACTGGGGATTGACAGTGAGATTACAGAGGCCGACGAGGCATACGTGATTGGAAAGCGCGGGCAGTACACTCCCGTTGGTGCTTATCTTGCCGGCGACGAGATCATCAAGATCGCCATTGAGCATGGCGCCCAGATGATCCATCCCGGTTATGGTTTCTTGTCTGAGAACGCCGAGTTCGCTCGCAAGGTTGAGGCTGCCGGTCTTATCGTGAGTGCTCATCCTGAGCCCCTTTTAAAAACCTCGATGGCTAGCTAACCTTGAGCTCAACACAGTTCATCGGTCCCTCACCCGATGTCATCAACGCCCTTGGTGACAAGGTCTCTGCCAGAAAGATTGCCATTGCCGCCAATGTCCCCGTTGTTCCCGGTACCGAGGGCGCTGTCGAGACGTTCGAGGAGGTCAAGAAGTTCACCGATCAATATGGCTTCCCCATCATCATCAAGGCTGCCTATGGCGGTGGCGGCCGCGGTATGCGTGTCGTGCGGGATGAGGCTTCGCTGAAGGAGTCATTCGACAGGGCCACCTCCGAGGCGAAGAGCGCTTTCGGAAACGGTACTGTCTTCGTTGAGCGCTTCCTCGACAAGCCCAAGCACATCGAGGTCCAGCTTCTTGGTGACAACCATGGCAACATCGTCCACCTGTACGAGCGCGACTGCTCCGTCCAGCGCAGGCACCAGAAGGTCGTCGAGATTGCCCCCGCCAAGGATCTCCCTACCGAAGTTCGTGACGCCATCCTGAACGATGCCGTCAGGTTGGCCAAGTCGGTCAACTACCGCAACGCCGGTACTGCTGAGTTCTTGGTCGACCAACAGAACCGCTACTATTTTATCGAGATCAACCCCCGCATTCAGGTCGAGCACACCATCACCGAAGAGATCACCGGCATCGATATTGTTGCCGCTCAGATCCAGATCGCCGCTGGCGCCACCCTCGAGCAGCTCGGCCTCACACAAGTAAGAAAGAATAACACGAAGCAACGGAGAGGGAAGTCATGCTAACACCATTGTCAGGATAGGATAAGCACTAGGGGATTCGCGATCCAATGTAGGATAACTACAGAAGATCCAGCAAAGGGCTTCCAGCCTGATACTGGCAAGATTGAGGTGTACCGCTCCGCTGGCGGCAACGGTGTTCGTCTTGATGGTGGTAACGGTTTTGCTGGTGCCGTTATTACACGTAAGTTACAGCCCCTGAAACGGTTGGACCGTTCCTTCCCCTTCTGGGCAGGTTACGCACAAACCCCGCATTCCCCACCCCCTGCTTGAGGAAGGTACGGATATTGTTCAGATGAACTGACTTCTCTGCGCTGCATTTCTAGCCCACTACGACTCTATGTTGTAAGTACCCGTTCCTCCTGGTACCCCTGGGATGCGACTTTTCATGGCTAACTTTGAGTAGGGTCAAGTGCACATGCCATGGTTCAACATATGAAATCGCTCGCCGCAAGGTTCTTCGCGCCCTTATCGAGTTCAGAATCAGAGGTGTCAAGACCAACATCCCCTTCTTGGTAATAAATTTTCCACTCCTTCCGACTCCTGCTGGTAGGCATGTTGCTAACTAAATGCAGGCCTCGCTCCTCACCCACCCGACCTTCATTGACGGCAACTGCTGGACAACCTTCATTGATGACACGCCCTCCCTCTTCGACTTGGTTGGCAGTCAGAACCGTGCCCAGAAGCTTCTTGCGTATCTGGGAGACGTGGCTGTCAACGGAAGCAGCATCAAGGGTCAGATCGGTGAGCCCAAGTTCAAGGGCGACATCATCGTTCCCGATCTGTTTGATGAGCAGGGCAAGAAGCTAAACACCTCTTCTCCCTGCACAAAGGGCTGGCGCAACATTCTCCTTGAGCAGGGCCCCAAGGGTTTTGCCAAGGCGATCCGCCAGTACAAGGGCTGCTTGCTCATGGACACCACCTGGCGTGACGCCCATCAGTCTCTGCTCGCTACTCGTGTTCGCACGATTGACTTGCTGAACATTGCCAAGGAGACCAGCCATGCCCTCTCTAACCTCTACTCCCTGGAATGTTGGGGTGGTGCCACGTTCGACGTCGCCATGCGCTTCCTGTATGAGGATCCTTGGGAGAGGCTCCGTGCTATGAGGAAGCTCGTGCCCAACATCCCGTTCCAGATGTTGTTGCGAGGAGCCAACGGTGTCGCTTATTCTTCGCTTCCTGATAATGCCATCGACCACTTCGTCGAGCAGGCCAAGAAGAACGGTGTCGATATCTTCCGCGTTTTCGACGCTCTTAACGACATCAACCAGCTCGAGGTCGGCATCAAGGCCGTTCAGAAGGCCGGTGGTGTTTGCGAGGGTACCGTCTGCTACAGCGGTGACATGCTTAACCCCAAGAAGAAGTACAATCTCGAGTACTACGTCGACCTCGTCGATAAGCTGGTCGCTCTTGACATTGATGTTTTGGGCATCAAGGACATGGCTGGTGTTCTCAAGCCTCACGCCGCTACAATCTTGATTGGTACAATCCGCAAGAAGTACCCTGATCTGCCCATCCACGTCCATACCCACGACTCTGCGGGTACTGGTGTGGCCTCCATGGTTGCTTGCGCCATGGCTGGTGCCGACGCGGTTGATGCTGCCACTGACAGCTTGTCTGGCATGACTTCTCAGCCCAGCATCAATGCCATCATCGCCTCGCTCGACGGCACTGACAAGCAGACTGGCCTGAACCCCGCCCACGTCCGGGCCCTTGATACCTACTGGTCTCAGCTCCGCCTTCTCTATTCTCCTTTCGAGGCTCACCTTACCGGCCCCGATCCTGAGGTGTACGAGCACGAGATTCCTGGCGGTCAGCTCACCAACATGATGTTCCAGGCTTCCCAGCTCGGTCTTGGATCCCAGTGGCTCGAAACCAAGAAGGCTTACGAGCAGGCCAACGACCTCCTTGGCGACATTGTCAAGGTCACTCCTACATCCAAGGTTGTCGGCGATTTGGCCCAGTTTATGGTGTCTAACAAGCTCTCTTACGACGATGTTCTCGCTCGCGCTGGCGAGCTTGACTTCCCCGGCTCAGTCCTCGAGTTCCTCGAGGGTCTTATGGGCCAGCCGTACGGTGGCTTCCCTGAGCCTTTCCGTACCAACGCCCTCCGCGGCCGCCGCAAGCTCGACAAGCGCCCCGGTCTCTTCCTCGAGCCTGTCGATTTCGCCAAGGTCAAGAAGGAGCTCACGCGCAAGTACGCTGGCCCGGTCACCGAGTGCGATGTCGCCAGCCACATCATGTACCCCAAGGTCTTTGAGGATTACAAGAAGTTCGTTGCCAAGTTCGGTGACTTGTCGGTTCTCCCGACAAAGTATTTCCTCTCCAAACCAGAGATTGGCGAGGAATTCCATGTTGAGCTCGAGAAGGGCAAGGTCCTCATCCTGAAGCTCCTTGCAGTTGGCCCTCTGTCCGAGAACACTGGCCAGCGTGAGGTGTTCTACGAAATGAACGGCGAGGTCCGCCAAGTTACCGTCGACGACAAGAAGGCGTCGGTCGAGAACGTCAGCCGACCCAAGGCCGACCCTACCGACTCCAGCCAGGTTGGTGCTCCCATGGCCGGTGTTCTCGTCGAGCTCCGTGTCCACGATGGAAGCGACGTCAAGAAGGGCGACCCTCTTGCTGTCTTGTCTGCCATGAAAATGGTAAGTTTATCCTCATCCTATTTTACCTCCTCAATATTGTTGCTGACATGGTCTTCTCCAGGAAATGGTTATTAGCGCTCCTCACAATGGCAAGGTCTCCTCTCTTATGGTGAGAGAGGGCGACTCGGTCGATGGCTCCGACCTGGTCTGCCGCATCACCAAGGCATGAGCGTGTGAAAAATACTAGTTATATTGTGATATGCAAACTTAGCAACATAAGCGCGCAATTAGCTTAGCTATTCACCCTCTCCCTCCTTTTCTCGGACGTTTGTCTTGGGGGAAACTTTTTTTTTTCCCCATGAGACTTTAGCCTAGCGGGATTATAGAGATTGATAAGATCAAAAAAAAAAGAGATGGGCGAAATAAACAGAGCGCCGAGGATGTCGGATTAAGGGAGAAGAGGCGGTTGTAGTTTGGTCATGACCAGGTTGAGAGGACTTGGAGAAGTTCGTTTCATCATGCCTTGTTTTCTTTCAAACCCAAGTAGCCAAGCCTTTTCAAAAATAAAAGTCAAGTCAAACATCAACTGAATTACCTATTTTTTGCTATGATTTGAGGTGGCCCAACATAGGTATTGGACATGGAATCTCCATCTCCCTGGATCCAGCAATGTGTTAGATCAGGTAGCCATGGGAATCTGAGCACCAAGCAAAAGCATCTGAACCAGGGATTGGACATTTCAGCCCGCGCATTCTTTGAAGCATTCTATGATTGAGCTTGTTTTATGCATACTGAGTTTGAATTTACGCGTCCGGCATTTTTTTATTTTTTTTTGGTATCCATGCCGCATTATATGTGAACCTGTACTTCGTGCCAAAGGATAGCATCGGACCATTCCTGTGATGTCTCCTCTGAATTAATGTATTGGCTAGACTGGATAGATGATTACCTATCTTTCTCCCCCTTAACAAGAATAAAACTTGGTTGCTGCTTCCGTATTAATTAAGGCAAATTAATACCGCTCCCAGAGCCAGCCCCCCCCCCCCCCCCCACAACTCCTCGATCTTCTGAGTATTCTTGAACTGTGTTTTGTTCTTAGCCTTCCCCCTATATCTCCTGATCTTGGTCTCCACCCGATCTCTTTTGATCTTTGTGCTTACACATACAACCCTTCCCCTCCCCCTCCCCTTTCCTCCCCCCCCCTTTCCCCCCACCCCAAAAGAAATAAATAAATAAATAAAACCCGACCGGGTTGCTATATCAGGCTTTGGAAATCAGCTGCGGATGCGACTCGACACCTTTTTCGTCAATCTTTTCAATAATCGCTGCGGTCCCGTAGGCGCAGACCTGAGCGAACCCTCCCAGCTCTCCCGAATCGAACCTGAGAGCGATGACGGCGTTCCCCCCCCTGGCTTGAGTCTCTGCTACCAGACGGGAGATGGCGTCGTTGCGGGCGCTGTAGAGCTAAATTATTTTTTGGTATCCTGTTTAGTTACATTGTTTGGGGATATGCAACTAATGTATTGGATGTAAAATGATAGAGAGAGTTACTAGGAAAAAAAAAAAAAAGGGGGGCGGGGGGGGGGGGGGGGAGATGGGGGTTTGGGAAAAAGGAGTTGTACATACCAGATTTGTGAACCAGCTCAGCTCTCCGCCTGCGACGCTCTTGATGACCATTGTGAGCCCCGCGGCCCAGTTTCGGGAGCGGACGGTGAGGCCGTACACGGCCCCGAGGACGCGGACCACGCGGTAGCCGGGGACGTCGAACATGGTGGTGGTTATGACACCGTTTGTTTCGGTGAAGCAGTGGAGGTGGGAGAGCTCGGGTGGGATGTTGGCTGGCTCTTGGCCTGGTTTGGAGAAGGGGTGGTGGTTGGAGGACGACATTGTGAGGGGCTGCCAGAGACTTGGAGAAAGGGGTGATCGGGGTGGGCCGGTTGGCTCTGATTTGAGTGATGAGATGATTAGGTTTTTATGTTTAAGGTATTTGATTCACAGAGATCAGAATTAGATTATGAATGTGAGTCTTTTTGGGTGACTTCCGTTGAGTTCTAAACTGATAATGTCCATGCTGGATTTCACGGTTAGAGGAGGGGGGAGGCGGGGATCAAAGGCACCTTTTATACGCTGGCATCAAGTGTAGAACAGACACGCTGCATGTCTACCATATGATTCAAATTCGGACCAGCCGATATTCTCACCTACGTACAAAAAACCTCATAATCATGAGGTCATCTTGGTAACCTTCATAGCCTTCTTGTCGCTGAAGCCTTGTGATAGGTGACTTTGACCCTGCAGTATGAATCGTATTTCGTATTTGTTTCGCACAGCCACATTCCGGGGTTTCTTACAAGATAAGCGTAGGTACCTAGTTGCATGGCATTAAACCTTGCCAACAGCAGCAATGAAAATGACCAGGCTTGGCAGGGCTGAACAGCGATCACCTGTTGAGCCTTTCCCTTCCTAGTATTATTCTAGGGTGTCAATGAGGCGCTGTTAATCGTAGAAAGAGGAGGGGGGGGGGGGAGGCGGGAGGAACCGGAACACGTAACCAGGGAGAAACCGGTATGGATGGACTCGACGCATATAAGAGCTATGAACAACTAAAATTATACCTGCTTATTTGGAAGGAATACCTACCTAGATATCAAAGGTAGCAATGGATGTCAAACTACCAAATCCATGCCTCTTGGTAAGTATTGGAATGCATCACTTGGATTTCGTTATGCCTTCACTGGTTTATCGCTGCACAAGTGCTTTTCGATTACCGTGTGCCTTGTTGTATGATGTATATTTTCGGGAGCCAAATCAAAGTCACCTAGGCATCGAAAACTTTATTCGAGTGAACGGGCGGGTTGGATTAATAGGTATGATTAGCGAGTAATATCCTCTTTCGCCATGACTGTCTCAAGGAGCCATTAATTAGATGGTTGCCACATCTGATAGTACTATATAATCTAGGTAGTATTGTCCTAGCAGCTCTATTCCGGTTCATGGCCCCCCTTGGGGCCAGGGGGGGAGGGGACCCCTAGGCTGACGACTCGATCCGGAAAGTTTGTGCTTCTCCGAGAATGAGTCCAAGTTGAGAATTATTCCTTCAGTTGTTTGCGAGAAATACCTTGAGCGGCATGCGGATTTTAATTGCTCTCCCCACGTAATTGAGTTACCACACCATGCTTGCGTGGCATATTTGTGGGGACCCAAGAAGAGCAATATATCTCAGGGGACATTGATTTCCCGGTGCAACCCAGCCATGACACCGCACGTCGATCTCTGCAAAAATTCAGCAGTGTAAATAACGATGAGTTGCAAACGATTAAATCAACAATCGGTAAAACAACAAAGCATGGCATGACTGTCGAGGGGTAGGTAGGTATCTGAAGGCGCAACTGTTGAAATGGTGCTGGACTCGAAAGTCCTGACCAGGCGGTAACTCAGTCTTAAAGAATCCACAGAAACGAGTGGCAGGAATGAAACAAGAGCAATAGATTGGGAGCGAGAGGCATATAGGACAACTCCGAAAATCCCCTGCCCTCCGTCATCAGTCTCGAATACACCCGGTTGGCTCTCGGTTTCTCGGATGCAAGTTGCCATGAAATCCCAGCCGGACGGGAAGATATATTGTGGGGTAAACGGTTTCCAATCTGGATATATATTATCCAAGCATCTGATCTGAGCATATTAACAAGGGAGTCTCCGTGGTATATTGTTTATCCTTACATCGTTCCTGGGATCAGTTGCATTGTTTCTGCGGGGGGGAAAATGTGAGAAAGGGAGGGGGTTAG
The DNA here is from genome assembly GCA_033576145.1 of Cladorrhinum samala. Lineage (NCBI taxonomy): Eukaryota > Fungi > Ascomycota > Sordariomycetes > Sordariales > Podosporaceae > Cladorrhinum > Cladorrhinum samala. The sequence goes on along the minus strand of MU864938.1, from coordinate 120,222 downwards.
AAGGGTTGAGTTCCGGATGTGGTAATTTATATCTCTTGCTGCTCCCGCCGCTCAACCTGAAGGCATGAGCTCATTTCGACCCCATAAGGTACCATTGTTTTGCCCATAACTAACATACAAGATGCATTTGCCCTTATCCACCCTCGTCGCCCTTCTTCCCCTCTACTTGTCGGCCACCGTCTCGGCCCAAGGCCCCTCGGGATCTGGCAAGACCACCCGCTACTGGGACTGCTGCAAGCCCTCTTGCGCGTGGCCCAAGAAGGGCAACGCTCCCAACCCTGTGCGCACATGCGACAAGAATGACCAGCCCCTGAACGACGGCGGCAACACCCGCTCCGGATGCGACAGCGGCGGCTCGGCCTTCATGTGCTCGAACCAGAGCCCCTGGGCAGTCAACGAAACCCTCGCCTATGGGTGGGCTGCTGTCAACATCGCGGGCAGCAACGAAGCTGCTTGGTGCTGTGCTTGCTATGAGTTGACCTTCACGAGCGGTCCGGTCTCGGGCAAGAAGATGATTGTTCAGGCGACCAACACTGGCGGCGATCTGGGTAACAACCACTTCGATATCGCCATGCCGGGTGGTGGAGTTGGAATCTTCAACGGTAAATATCTTTTTGCCTCTGGAAAGAAGAAAGGGGGGTCAAGTAAATGAAGCTGACCAAGACATGAATAGCCTGCACGCAACAGTATGGAGCTCCCCCCAATGGTTGGGGTGAGAGATACGGCGGTATTGGTGGGAAGAATGAGTGTGCCGGATTCCCTGCGGCATTGAAGGATGGCTGCAACTGGCGCTTTGACTGGTTCCAGGGAGCGGACAACCCGAACGTGAACTTTAGACAGGTTGCTTGCCCGGCTGCCATCACCTCCAAGAGCAACTGCGTCCGCCAGCGCGATGTCATCGACCAGACCCCTACTGGTCCCTCAACCGTCCCGACGTGGACGCCTTAGAATGCTCAAGGCTAGGTAGTTGAAGCAGGAGAGGTCATCTCACATGGGTTATCGCCCATCTGCCTGCTCTTGGATCCTCGGTCCTTGTCTGCATTTGTACATTTGTACATAGTTATTTGACGCAATCCGAAATATATACATGTCGAAAAACTGCGTTATCAGCGAGCGAAACGTTAGTTGTTTGTGGAGGACCATGTTCACTGATATGACCCTTGGGCTGTCAAGAGTTCGGCTTGGCACTCAGTTTGGACCCAAAATAATGAGCGATGTGCTGCAGGTCCAGCTGACAGCCAAGGCTTGGGGGGGGGGGGGTTAACTTTAGCTGACAACAGTGACAAAGTTCCCTGCAACCTCCTTGTGTTCCCCTCTTCTACCCTAACCCTTCACCATTACACAATGATGGGACTTTCTGGGCTGTTTCAAAGATCAACCCACCTTCCGACCTCCATCATGCACTCAAATTACCTTGCGTTGCTGTAACTGAAGTTTAGTAATGAAATTCACGTCGGCGTCAATTTAGGAATGTCAGTTTAGCTAGTTGGTCACCCACAAGTCTAAGACTGGAACGATGCCGAAGTCCGAACTTGGCAATTGAACGGCCTACTTTGTGGCCATTCCGAGAGACGACGATATCGCAGCGGCACAGCGTAGACTCACTGATCGGATGGCTACATTATATGGTCCCTGGGCGTAGAACGCAGCGGGCATTCGAAACATGATGCTGCTGGGCCACCCGCACATACTGGCCGAGACTGGATCGCCAATTCGGTCGCCCTCATCCGGCCTGCAGCCCACTAATTACCACTTGATGAGTCGTCCTCAACGGCCAGCATCCCATCGCCCATGCGGTAGCCAAGCACTGAGCGGCAACACACAGAGCTACCACGCGTCGTGGGGTTTGTGTATCCTGCTCCGCTCTTCACCATGTCTGCCGCGGTCTGTACTTCCTCAACCACTGAAATGCGGTATGCTTTCTTGCATCTTTCTCAAATACCATTGGCGATGCCAGTCAGAAAGCATGTTGCCCCTGTCGGCCGATACAATTCTTTCTCGACTTCTCCTTTCGGCGACTCACTTTTAGCCAAATACGCTCTGCCCGGTAGGTCTGTCACCGCGGTCCCGGATGGCCGTCAAATAGGACACTCATGAATCACATTGGCAAGTTGCTAATACTATACTTGGCTTTGCCATATCTGCTTCCCATATGATACTTGAACTCTTACATTTCCAGTACGCATCAAGGCGAACAAGGCTTACCTGGTTGGCGTACAAGGATAAGGCAGCAAGCCTAGGCATGATTGTATCTATAGAAGAAACCAACCCCCCCCCCCCCTCCTACCCCATAGCACATCTTATTCCCCTTTTGCTCTTCTCAAACTGTGATACCCTCCTAGATTCGTCGTTGTGGCAACTTACACTCCTTTAAGCAATGGCACCACCGATGCCGATGGCGCGGGCTCAGTCATTTGTTACTGTTGCGCCGCCTGTTGAACTTGACGGCAAACCTATTATCAGAAACTTCAGCAAACTACACAAAAGTCCCCGAAATTTGGAATCGTGGGGGCTGCCTTCATCTGATGGCTTGTACCAAGTATGCATCTCAGAGGTGTTGGACAATGGTTTGACATACCCTCTTGAGCACGCAGGAGGGCGATTTTTCATCGTCTCCACGGTATTGGATCTTGGACTACGGATAATGGAAAGCTCTCGTGGAAAAGCCGGTAAAGAATTCTGCCCTCTCGACCCAATTATGCCACATCAATGCTAATCCAAATACCAGCTCTCGAAAGTCTAGCGAAGAAGGCAGTATGCGTATGGCGAGAACGACCAGTCGCAGGTCCAAACTATGAGCCACAAAAGATAGACACACCCGCAGCGGTTGAAGAGTTCCTCCACTGCGTTCGGCACAGATTTCCCGTCGTCAAGCTTGACAGGAGAAACGGCTTCATGCACGAAGCGGAAACTAACGGGCAGTTTGCATACTGGAGCGACGCCACGCGTGATACCAAGTTCAACCCCAAAGCGGCAGCGGTATTACATCTCAACTCCGAGGTTCGAGACTTCCTCATCCAACCCAATCTATCCACACGAACTTTACCCTTTTTTTTTTTTTTTTCTAACTTCAGGAAAATAGTTGATAGATAAACTCTACTGGGCCCGTCTCAAAGCGGACATAGCCCGTCGACACCGCCGCGAAGAAGAGCACATTGCCCACGCCGAACGCTTTCGACGCCTCCAGTTCCATTTGGGTGCCATGGTGACCCACCATCTCTGCCACTTATTCGTCAACTTCCTGCGCGACTTTGATGACAGGCTCGCGCGCCAAGTCACAGACGGGGATTTCATGCGCCTCGTGACGCGGTACGACCCCGGAGCAGAGTTTGAGATTGAGTTCTTCGGCGGTCGACCGAAGCTGTTTATCGATCATAGCGGCGGGCCAGAGAAGGAGAAGCACGTTGGACAGAGTTATGTGATCAAACGAGGGGGGAACGACCGGAGGATGGCAGCTGTGGTTGCCAGCTACAAGATCGATAGTTATTTGCAGGGTGGTAAGTGCCTACCTACCTACCTACCCACCTACCTCTAGCCCCTTTCAGTAGGTACGGTAGGTATGTTTTTGATGAATGGCCTGGAAACTGACTTGTTGAGGGGCTTAGACTTTTCGGTACCTCTCTTAACAGAGGTGGAAGGCGAAGTGTTCCCAATGGAGAAGTATCAGGATGTCAAGAGGCGGTATGGTGACTCTAAACTCACCAGTTGCCATTACAAGGAGGGTTCGAGTAAGAGTCCCGTCGACATTGGGCCGGTACCGGAGCAGCCATTGGGACTGCCATGGGATATCAAGGGCTCTGAGTATCAATTGCTGAAAAAGGCGTGCTATGATCCGGCTGTGAGAGTGGTTAATCCTATGCGAGTAAAGACGATAATGTAGATAGGCTCGTGGTGGTCGAAATGACTTGTGCAGCGGTAAACATGCCTTCCAATGCTCACCATGACGCATGAATTTGTTTAATTTGATACCCTTTTCCTACATTCGATATCCATTTCCTGTATATGATCAACGTTTTATTTTATCTGTATCTATGATACATTCCTTGGCATGACGGGGGAAAAGGTGATGCACGACATCAACAGCCGGACGAGGGCGGGTAGCGCCCTTCAGATGGAGAGCACCATTCGCCATGGTTACGGCAAGGGAGATAAGAACGTGAATTTTTATTATCGTATACAAAAGCCACAAAGACTATGTAGAAATTAATTACCTAAGTAGGGCTCGGATTCCTCAAGTGGATATTGCGTCTTCCGACTTCGTAGATGATACTAAGCTCTGATGCCGTCACTGAGGAGGAGTCCTTAACATGAACACGACAGCACTCACTGCTCAGGACAGGTGTGCCAGTGTGCCAGTGCACCAGTGCACCAGTGCACTGATATGCCAGTATGCCATGTAATTATGCCAGCTAGGTGTGCCAGTGCATCAGTGTGCCAATACACCAATTTGGCAGTATGTCTGGTAGTCATGACAGCCCAATGTGCCAGTTTTCTAGTGTACCAATACACCAATTTGCTAGTATGTCTGGTAGTCATGCCAGCTACGTGTGCCAGTTTTCCAGTGTACCAATACACAGATATGCCAGTATGCCAGGTAATCAAGCCAGCTACGTGTACTTGTATGCTTACGAATATACTAGTGTTTCAGTATGCTAGTGTAATTAGTATTCACTTATCATTGCCAATATATTTTAAACAGTATGTTTATGTTTATTACAATGTAATTAAGGTCCTATTTGAGCATCAAAATAATTAACTGGCAACTGATCTTATTTGTTGTTCTCGTACATTGGGGGTTCATCTGGTATTTCGACGCGCGGCCCTATAATCGGGACATCCCCAACGACATCAACGTCGAAAGAAAGCGCTTTATACCTCTCTGTTTTACCCTTGATCTTACCCGTACCCAAATCCCAATCGAGGTTCTCTAACTCTGGTCTTTATTTTTAAGGAAATAAGAATTCTTCAACCCCGAATAGGAGAAGTTTATATTCATATAGCTCTTTAACAGCTACTAGAAATTTACCGAGATCCTCTCGAAGGAGAGGTTACTATTAGAGGCGACTCTCAATAACCGTTGGTCAGGAGCACAATGTGCTCGCTCCCAAACTGGGTCAGCTACCAGCTTAAAAAACCCATTCTAGAAACTCAATACCTCAATATTACTCCAGTATCGATTCAATAGGTATATAAACTCCCTAGATCTCACCCTTTATAATTTCTAGGACCGCCAAATAGGAGTTTAAATATCTCAGTGTTTTAATACTGGCTTTAATTAGTAGATATAGGAATCCATTTTGGATCATCCGACGTTAAGAAGGCCACGGGTTTATTAGACCTCATTGCTCCATCTCGTACTCTCTCCCAAATTCCTAGTATTAATACGCGCCGTAAACCACGAGGTGGCGTCGTAAAACTACCGGCTTGCCACTCGCGGATGCGCTTTAACTTGGCCCGCATGCGTCGATACATCACATGGTTCGCTCGGTCATTCTTTTTGTCTCTGTTTGGATGACCCGAAAGTCGCAGGTTCTCTAAAATCTCCTCCAATTCTTCTGGGGTCTCATACCCGGTGTAGGAAGTGGAGCCATGCGACAGTCATGGCCAACTCCAAGCGGACATGACTAATTAAGTAGATAAGTGCCTGGCGTACTGACATATTAGTATACTGGTACGTTGGCACCCTGGCACACCTAACTGGCATACTTACCTGGCATACTGGCATATTGGTGTATGCGTACACTGGCACAGCGGTACACCTCGCCGGTAAACCTGGCACGCCGGCACCCTGACTGGTGTACTGATGTATCGACATGTCTGGTTGGCTTGATTACCTGACATACTGGCATGTTGGCGTACTGGTGCGCTAGCACACTGGCACACCTGACTGACAACACTGGCACACCTGGCCGACAACACTGGAACACCTGGCCGACAACACTAGCACGCCTAGCTAACAACTTGTCAATCGCCCGCTTGTTCTTGGCTGACCGATTGACCACAGTCTTTGATATCCATGATATGTACTCAGGTCTACGTCTGAGTTTGACAGCGTTTGCCTTTACCGTGGGAACTTGGGCTCTGGCGGATTTATGTAAGTGTATCTGACCATGATTCTGCCGATTGAGTTGTTGAAATTTTTGGCAAACGGTTGATTTGGCTGGTTGCTGAAAAGATTGTTGTGAAGATGACTGAAAAGGGTTGTTGCTGTGAGAGAAGAATTTTGCCAATCAAGTTATTGAAATTCCGCGGGCCTGTGGATTCGATATGAGGGTTGTGAAGAATCACACCAGGTAGGAACCTACGGGCGTTGCAACTGCAGATTTATGCGTCTGGCAAGCGCATTGCTTGGAAGGCAAGTAATTATGTGTCGATTGTTGAAATGTCTTGGGCTTATTACCGATGCGCAAGTGATTTCGACTGCTTGAACACCGCTGCGCGTGCCCCGCAAGCCTTGGCTTGGCTGTCCGCTGGCAATGATGCAGCGCTAAAGTTGCAGCATGCATTCGCTCGGCAACGCCAAGCATCCACTCAATAATACACATCGTCAAAGAAACACTACCAACCTTCGGTACAACTGGACACGACCCCAATACGTGCCAGAATAGCCGGCCAATCAACTATGGTGCCATTGTCGCCTCGACAAAGGTCACACAGCAAGTGATCTGTGCCTGAGTGGCATCCAAGCATCTCTTTTTGTTGTTCAACGAGACGGCAGGTCCCGCTTCCGTGATACCTTTGCGGTGACCACCCGCCGTTTGCGCGTCGTAATCACAATGGCGAACTACGAGGACAAGTACACGGACGAGCCCTGCGCTGCCGATGCATCGCACAAACAACTCCCAAATCGGAGCGGTAGCAGAATGTCGCACGAATCCGACTCGTCCGTTTCCACCACGAGCATCGTCTTCGATCGCATCGACGAGCGCCTCGCAGCCAAGGAGGCCAGATTCAAGACCGAGGAACCCCTCAGGGATGCCGACGAGGACGATGCGAACCACGACGACCTCGAGACCGGGCCCTTTCTGGCACGTCCCAACAATGCTCAAGACGGCGGCTCAGGCAAGCACAAGGGGATGGACCGGGGGATGCGGTTCGGCCTCCTTATTGTCGCCGGCCTCTTAGTCTCGGCGTGGGTTGTCGGTTTGTTCGTCTACATCACCACAAAGTCATACAAGCCCGCATCTCAAACCCCGCACGACCCGCAGGCGACCGTCGTGCGAGGTTCCGGGAAGCCGGTAACGCTGGACCAGGTCCTGAGCAGCTATTGGCGACCAGAGAGTCATTCAATCAGCTGGATTGCAAGCCCCGAAGGGGAGGACGGCCTGTTGCTTCTCAAGGGCGCCACGCGTAGGGATTATCTCGTCGTCGAGGATGTCCGATCTCAAAATGGCGGCAAGTCAAAGGGTACGGCCGCCACCAAGGTCGCAAGCAACAGAACCTTGATCAAGGAGAGCATGTTCGACTATGGGGGCCAGTCGTACAGCCCAGGTCGCGTGTGGCCGAGCAAGGACCTCAAAAAGGTCCTGATTGCAACAAGCTTGGAGGCTAATTGGCGCCACTCGTTCTATGCTTCTTATTGGATTTTCGACGTCGACAGCCAAACCGCCGAACCGCTTGTCCCAGGCCAGCCCGAAGCGCGCATTCAGAATGCGCAATGGAGCCCCGCAAGCGATGCGATCGCTTTTACGAGGGACAACAATCTGTACCTACGCAAGGTGAATTTTGACAAGGTCACTCAGATCACCAAGGATGGAGGCGCCGAAGTGTTTAATGGTGTTCCCGACTGGGTCTACGAGGAGGAGGTTTTCTCCGGACCCAGTGCCACCTGGTGGTCCGATGACGGTAACTTCATCGCCTATTTACGCACCAACGAGACGGGTGTTCCGGAATACCCAGTTCAATATTTCATCTCGCGGCCCAGTGGCACCAAACCTAACCCAGGTGAGGAGTCATATCCCGAGGTTAGACAGATCAAGTATCCCAAGGCGGGATCGCACAATCCCATCGTTGATCTCAAATTTTACGACGTTGTTCGTGGCCAAGTCTTCTCGGTCGATATCTCGGGGCGCTTTGAGGATGAAGATCGGCTCATCACCGAGGTCGTCTGGGCTGGCAGCCAGGTCTTGATTAAAGAAACGAACAGGGTCAGCGACATTCTGCGGGTTAACCTCGTCGACGTCTTTGCGCGCACCGGTAAGACGGTTAGAACGACTGATGTCAAGGCGATTGACGGCGGCTGGTTTGAGATATCGCACAATACCAAGTTCATTCCCGCCGATGCTTCCAAGGGACGACCTCATGACGGTTACATCGACACTGTCATCTACGACGACAATGACCACCTGGCATACTTCGCCCCTCTGGACAATTCGGACCCGGTTATGCTCACAAAGGGCAATTGGGAGGTCGTCGATGCCCCTTCAGCAGTCGACTTGGATAGAAATCTCGTCTACTTTGTCGCTACGAAAGAATCATCCATCCAGCGACACGTATACCAAGTCGATTTCAAGGGAGAGAACCTGAAGCCGGTTTCCGACACCAGCAAAGAGGGTTATTATTCCATGTCGTTCTCCACGGGTACAGGATACGCTCTTGTTACCTATCAAGGGCCAAACATTCCCTGGCAAAAGGTCATTAGCACACCGAGCAATCCACACAAATACGAGTATGTCGTTGAGGAAAACAAAGACCTGGAGAAGGCCGCCAGAGAGCACGAACTGCCCATCAAGATCTACGGCACCATCAAGGTTGATGGAGTTGATCTCAACTATGTCGAAAGGCGGCCCCCACATTTTGACAAGACCAAAAAATATCCTGTTCTCTTCCAGCAGTACAGCGGTCCTGGTTCTCAGAGCGTCAACAAGAGGTTCACTGTTGATTGGCAGTCATATGTCGCCGGTGGTCTCGGATATATCTGCGTGACTGTCGACGGGCGCGGAACCGGATTCATTGGTCGCAAGAATCGCGTGCTCACGCGAGGCAACCTTGGCCGTTGGGAGGCCCATGACCAGATCGCCGCTGCCAAGATTTGGGCGGCGAAGGATTACGTTGATGAGACGCGACTTGCCATCTGGGGATGGAGTTTCGGTGGCTTCAATACCTTGAAGACCCTCGAACAGGACGGCGGGGAAACTTTTCGTTACGGCATGGCGGTGGCTCCTGTCACAGATTGGCGCTATTATGACAGTATCTACACTGAACGTTACATGCTTACACCCCAGACCAACGGCCACGGTTACGATACAAGCGCCATCACCAACGTCACTGCTCTGCAGCAAAATGAGAGATTCCTTCTCATGCATGGCGTGGCGGATGACAATGTTCACATGCAGAATTCGCTTACTCTCCTGGACCGACTGGACTTGGTGGGCGTCGAGAACTATGATGTTCATGTGTTCCCGGACAGCGATCATGGCATTTATTTTCACAACGCCAATCGGATTGTTTACGATAGTAAGTCCTGCTCTCTTCTCTCTCTCTTTCTTTCCTTTTTTTTTTTTTTTTTTTTTTTTTTTTTTTTTTTTTGTTGTTGTGTAGACGGACTCTAACCATATTCTTAGAACTTACCAACTGGCTCATCAATGCGTTCAATGGCGAGTGGATCAAGGTCGCGAATGCGAAGCCTCAACGGAGGTGGTTGAGTTTCCTCAAATCCAAATCAGAGAAGAATGTCATTTCATAAGCCATTTTCGCAGCAGATATTGTTGGGTTATTAGCAGCATAGGAACGGCGCATACGGAGTATATATTGATGTTGGATATTCTATTCTGTACAAACGTATCAACAGTGCCTTGCATATTCTTGTGAAAGTGAGGGCATTCGTAAACTTCTGTTCGTTCATTACGTATAAAATCACAGAAACCTACGTCGTTATCATATATTCTGCGTACGGTAGGTCCAATACGAGTGATCCAACTACAAAGATCAAAAGCCGACGTGAAGGTCAAGTAGCTGCTCGTCCCTCCGTTTCTGTGACTCTCTATTATTCGACCACTTTGCTTCAGAATGAACATGTTACCCTCACCCTACATGATTAAATGCAGCATCAAAGGGTATTTCAGTACAAGCAAGGACTATTCAGCAGGCTTGTTAGGTGAAACCAGTCGGTTTCGGTCAAATTTACCAGGTATGTTGGTCAAATCGCTTACACCACCTTTCACTAATTCAGGGAACACATGCCGCCTCTAAATATGCTCACCAAGCTTCTCATCCCTTTGAGCTTCCTAACTGATTCTGCATGTCAGATACCAGAATTGCATAGCAGACCAAAAAGAAATTGAATTAATCGGAAAGCAGTTGTTTCGGCTTGCCACACTGTTTCGACGACCGGTAAAGCCTAACAGACGTGTGCGATGGCTCTAGGTTCCTGGTGCGGTCGCATGCAGCAAGGGGCTCACATCAATTGATGATCATGATGAGAATTGCGCAATCCTGAATTCTATCTTACAAGGAGTCTCACTCAAGATTCCCTGAAAAAAAATGCTGGATTGGCCATCAAAGCAACATGGTAGTCAGTGGCTCTCCTTCCAGCAAGGATGGAGCCCCTGAATATGGCCCCACTTTTTCCCCAATAGGGGTTTGAATAAACACACAATAAGCACTGAAGAGGCGGCACTTTGCCTCCACCATCCCTGAAGCACAACAAAGCGAGACAGACTTGAAAACACCATGTGGCAATGCTAGACTTGTTTCTTGATGCCGGTAGCTCCTCGATTCCTATACGGCCCCGTAGGACTCGCCAGCCCACTCAGGGGTTCGATTCAGGTTCCTTCTTTTCTTTCGCCCCGTGTGCTGGTCCACCTTTGTCCCCTGCCCAAAGACCTCGGCGACGGCAAGGTACGCGATGCCAGATTAGGGTCTGAATAGTTCATTGAGGCTTTTTACTCGGACGACGAGGTCTAGACCTGGCAGCAACAAACAAGCATCTAATTTCTTTTTCGTCGAAGGGCTACAAGCTCTATGTGTGGATGGTCAGCATGACCTGCCAATTCTTTGAGTCGACGCAGTCCTTGGACCTGCACTGGAAGGACTCCTTTCACAATTACCGCTTGTGGGTACTTATTAACACAATAAGCACGATGGCCTCAATAACGCCCAAAATTGTCTATAAGACGACGCTCATCACCACCAGTCTTGCCTCTCTTCTTCCCTTGATCCCTCACCCCTTTCATCGAGAAAATCACAAGGTCTTACAGACCAGTCAATCTTTTCAGTTCCCTGTCCGAACAGAAACCAAAAAATTCAAGTTGTCAAGATGAAGTTCTCCCTTCCCATCACCCTTCTCGCCATCGCGGCCGTCGATGCCGCCGCTGTCCAGGAGGACAAGCGCTTCTGCAACACCGAGGGCCAGGCTTGCCACACCGTTGCCCGCGCCGCCGATGCTTTCACCAACGCCATCAAGGCCTCCACCGTCACTGCCCGTGACAACTCTCCCGCTGCCGTCATTGCCCAGCGCCAGCTCGACGAGCTCGCCCTCGCCATCGCCGCCTCCCAGGCCGACCCCATCGCCTTCTACACGGCCCTCAGCCTCGGAGCCCCGCTCGAGTACACGTCTACCGAGAAGCGTGAGGCCGCTCCGCAGTGGTGCACTCGCTTCCCCGGCCAGCCCTGCTGGAAGCGCAGTTCTTCCCCCCAGGCCGCTGAGGAGTACAAGCGCTGCGCCCAGGAGGGTTCCTCCTGCTGGCAGGCCAAGCGCGCCGCCGAGGCCGTCATAAACACCATCCAGAACTCCGACTTTGCCAAGCGCGAGGCCGCCCCCCAGTGGTGCACCCGCTTCCCCGGCCAGCCTTGCTGGAAGCGTGATGCCTCCCCTGAGGCTGCTTGCAACGCCCCCAACGGTGCCTGCACCAAGGCCGCCCGCGACGCCCACGCCATGTACAATGTCGCCCGTTACATCCTCGATACCTCGGCTTAAAGTCAGTGTACTTTTCCTGGCGCTCTTTCGATTCTTCAGTCACCCCGTTTTTAACCATGTTCTTGTATACCAATAGGCTAACCAACAATCGATACGAAACCGACCCGTTGTTGTGGACATTCCCCCTCAGATTTCATCTTGTTGGACCTTGAAGCACTGCTTGTTCAGGGATCAGCTCTGAAGAGAGGGAAAAAAAAAAAAAAAAAAAAAAAAAAAGGAGAAATCACCACATTTCAACATGGTCGGTCGTTTCATCAACTTCGCTTCTTTGGTATATCTCCCCCTGGTTAGCACATATAAGATGGACAGGCACCTTCTCACAAGACATCCCGCGACAACAAAACTCTTGATAAAAACAACAAATTCCTTCCTTTTCTTCTCGGGCACTAATTCCCGATACCCGGCAAGCAATATTTTACAAAAGCTTCGCATTTCCCAACAAAACTTGAAGCGTCATGTAATTATTACATCTGATGCCGAAATTTTTAGACAAAGTGCGGGATGGTCTGTCCTTTTTTTTTACCACTTTAAAAAAAGAAAACCCAGCATCATATATAGCTACAAAAATTAAGTCAAGATGTTACGGCGTTGGGCCGTTTTTTCTTTTCCCAAACAAAACTTCCCTTTTCTATTGGTTCCTGTTGTGAACAAAATGATATCTGCGTGATGAAGGTGCAGCTACCTCTGTAATTATTTCAATTGATGATTCATTTGTATCATGATTTGAAACTGCACTCGGTGATGAAGTTATTTTGTTGCCTCAAAGTTGTTTCTTTTGTGCATACCAGAGTGCATCCTCTTGATGTTGAAACAAAGCCGTCTTTACTTTCCCTGCTTCCAGCTCCAAATCTATGCTTTGTAGTCACAATACAAAACCTTGAACCAGAAAAAGACTTCTCGCCCATGACCTTGCGTCCCATTTTTTTTCTGTTTGTTTTCCAACCCTTTACATCAACAAACGCCAAGCACCCAGCATGAGAGCAGCGAAACCCGTGCAAACACCAATCAACCACTGCAGCGTCTGGAACTTGACCTGCTCCAGCTGCTGCCTCAGCGCCGCCACCTCCTGCTCAATCTTTGTTTCCGTCTCCTTGATCTTCAACTCTTGCGACCCGGCCTCTTCCCTGATCCTCCCCTTTTCTAGGTTGAGATCAAGTCTGACACTAGCCTGGGTGCGCCCAATTTCGTCCCGCAGCCGGCTGTTGAGCTTGGCGATGTCATTGGTGAGCCGCTCGTGAGCTGACCGAGTCGCGTTGGACTCTGTGCTGTCGGCCGAGAGGAGTTCGCTGCGGAGTTTTGCGAAGTCGACCTTTTGAGTGTACGTCGCTTTCGCTGCGTCTTCGCGGAGGACCATGGTTCGGGTAAGGTTTTGGATACTGGAAGGGAAAAAAAGAAGGGGTAATTAGATGTCAGTTTGGAGGGAAGAAAATAGGACGGAGAAAAGGGTGGGAGATTGCGGACCTTTCTTCTATAACATCGTTTAGCACCTTCATCATGGCGACTGATTGTTCCTCGGTGAATCCCTCATCCTGCAGGCGTTGTACGAATTTTAGGGTATCAAAATGGTGATCCCGGGCGCGAGGTGCTGATGCGTGAAACGATCGTCGGAAATGGGAGGATGGGCTGCCGGCAATGCTGGATAAGCTACTCCTTGGTGGTGACGGCTTGGAATTGATGCCTCTCGTCTCGGTGTAGATTGATCGTCTTTGTGGTGGTGATTGCTGCCATCTTGTTGTTGAGTCCCTTGCTTGCTGAAACCACAATGCCGAAGCTCCAGGAAAGCCGTTGGAGGAGGCTGTCGTCGAGGTCCAGCTCAGCCTTGGGAGAAGGAACCGAGGAAGAGTTTGCACCGCACTCATGATTGTTTACTTCGCCCAAAAAAAATACTCATCAATTTTTTGTGATCTTTGTTGAAGATAAGTCATTCATCTGCAACCTAACTTTCGAATTCCCGTTCCCGAGGACCCCTCCGCGGGCCCCCCCCTGGTTCTGCAAGATGTCGCATGCCAAGCCGCCCCACCACCATAAGCCACTCTCATAACAGTGTTCACCAGCCACAGCAGGGCCCACTCTCCGCAAACGAGCGACCCCACTAAAGCCCCAACATCAAAAAGCCTTTGCGACTCCGAAATTTTTGAAACTTTTTTTTTTTCTTCTTTTTTTTTCTTCATTATTTTACAACGCAAAAAACCAACATTCTCGAAACTAGTATCTTTGACGGCTGGGAGGTTCGCTTTTTCTTCTTCTCCTTTTTTGGGGAGGAAGGAAATTGTCTGGACTCATGACCAAATTCGTAACCTGTTTTCGAACGAATGGAGAATAAACCAACCAACGCTTGATCTTGGGTGCGGTTCTTCCTTTTTTCTCTCAATAGGAAGGGGCGCAATGATTGAACGTACATTCCCTTTGATTTCAATTTTTTTTTTTCCAAAAAAAAATTAAAAATTCGCCAAATTCTATCGCTTTGCTACGCCTAGATTTGATCTTGATTCCACATCATCGTCTGTAGTTGACAATTTGCTCGAAAATAATCTTCCAATGTCTAGACATAGAAACGCCGGCCTCAGGCTCGACGTGTCCAGGTTTGATGATGGAAGATTTTTGTGGACATTTCTTCTCCGTTTCTATCAGGGCGGCAGGCATTTTTTGGTGCCTTTGGATACTGAGCTGACCCAGAGACATTGATTATTTTTTAAATGATGGATATCCCACTGTTTATGAAACGAGTACGCTAGTCAAAGCATTGCTTCCGACGTGCTTGATCACTTCGAATCGTAGCACATCATAGCAAAGCATGAATCCAGATATATGCAAATTACTCAAATGCTGCATGAACTCCATCAGGGATTGGTATTGATCCGACAAACCCACAACTCGACAAACGCCTAATATAATCTATCATTATTACACTACTTCTTCGCCTTGACTTTGTCTTTCTTCTTCTCCTTGGTCTTCTCTTTACCTGCCCCCTTCACTTTCTCCTTGGCAGTCTCCTCCTTCTCTTTTGTTGACTCGGTCTTTTTCTCTTTTTTATCCTTCTTCTCCTTCTTCTCCTTGGACTCCTCCTTGGGCTCCTCCTTTAGCTCCTCCGGAACTTCATCTTCCTGCTGCTTCTCCTTCTTCTCCTTCTTGTCCCCCTTCTTCAATGCCCTGGGATCGAGACCGCGTCTTCTCATGGCATTGCGCTTGGCACGCTCAATGTATTCCTTATCCGCGTCATCATCGAACTCAGCAAATGCTGCCTCCCTGTCTTCCTCTTCCTCGGTGCGGATGGGTGTCTTGTCCACGATCTCTATACGCTCCGTGGACCTGGCGGCATTGTCCTTCTTGCCGTTGGCAAGGACCGCATTCGCTGGCGTAGGGCCAACCTTCTGGAACTTGGCCACGAAGAAGCCATCGACGTTGTAAAGGTGAGGATAATATCTTCGAGTAAGCTTCAGGCTGGGGTGGAAATCCTTGCCCATGAAGCTGGTGAAACCTTCCTTACCGAAGGGCAGACCAGTCTATTTGAAAATCCACAGCATTAGCATCTAGCGAGTGAGCCAACAAGCATCCGAGAAGGGCTTACCTCAACCAGTCTAACATTCGGCCGGCGGCTCAAAGCATATGCAACGACTTGCTCGCTGAAGGTGGTCAGGTTAGCGGGGATCCTCAAATGCATGTTCTGGATTGGACTTACTTTTCCTCAACGGCAACACTGCAGGTCGAGTAGACGAGGTAACCGCCGGTTTTGCTCGCGTGATTCACAGAGTCAATAGCTGCCAAAAGCAGTTGCTTTTGGAGATGCGGCAACTGCTGGAAATCTTTCTCGTCCCTGTTGGTCTTGACTGAAGGATCCTTGGCAATAACGCCGGTACCCGAGCAAGGAGCATCCAGCAGCACCCTGTCAAATCCACCCATGACGCGAGGGAATTCGCGAGCGTCATAGTTGCAGACAATGGTGTTTCTAACACCAAGACGATGAATGTTACCGATCAGACCCTTGGCACGAGCCTTGCTGGGATCGTTTGCAAAAACAACACCGGTATTTTTCATCAGAGCCGCCATATGCGTCGTTTTACCACCGGGAGCGGAAGCCATATCGAGGCAGCGCTCGTTCTCTTGGGGGCACAGGGCCATGACGGGGAGGAACGAAGATGCAGCTTGCAAAATGTAATGCCCCGCAAGGTACTCAGGAGTAGCACCGAGAGGGACCTGTGATTCAAACACTTGGAGACCGACCTTGGACCACTTGCCTACTGGTTCCAAAGTGACACCACGGTTGATCAAAGCTTGAGCGAGATCGCGACGATGCGTGCGGAGAGTATTGGTGCGGATGACGACAGGTCGGGCGCTTTCGTTGGCTTCGAAAAATGCGAAGGCTTCCCTGGGTGGGAAAAGATTCATGAGCTTCTCCGCCAGAAACTCGTTGTAGCCATAATAAGAGCAAATATCCTTCAACAGTTGGTTGGTGTACTCAGCCCTGCTGCGTCCTTCCTCAGCGAGCTCAGAAAAGTCCTCAAGCACTCGAATTGTCTCCGTTATCCTGGTTCTGAGCATCTGAAGATCGGGGGCAAGAAGGGTCTTGGTCTTGGTGGCCAGATCGTCATCTTCGTCCTCATCATCGCCGAGAACATTGGGCCTGTCGCCATCGATGTTGGTCTGCATAGCTGCCTCGCGCATCTCTGCCTCGTTCTCGGCTTCCTCTTCAGCCCTCTGCGTATCCAATTTCCTCGAGAGACCTTCAATGTTGGCCGCTGTGAGCTTCTCTTCTCGGTCGTCCTCATCTTCATCCTCGTCGTCGGAGAAGACGAACTTCTCCTTCTTTCCGGCCTCCTGATCGGAATCATAGACGGAATCGTCATCAGACTCCATAAAGTCGGAGCCAAGCTTCATCTCGTCGTCAGAACCGCTTCCAATCTCAAGGTCCGAGTCGTTGAACTCGTCGTCCATCATGTCATCCGAATCCGACGCAAGCTTGGGAGCCTTCTTAGACTTCTTGTTGGCGGCGCTAGGGGCCTTCTTTGAGCCATTTGATTGCTTCGCTGCGGGCTTCGCGGGCGCACTCTTGGTAGTCTTCTCTGGTTTGTTGTGCGTCCGGCGCTTCTTGGTGGACGGTGCTTCGGCGGGGGTATCGTCAACTGGCAGACCCTTCTTGCGCTTCAAGTTGGCGAAATGTTCTTCTGACAGGGGCTCAGGGGCACCCTGCTTCTTCATGCGACGGCCGACACCCATCTTGACTGATTTGTGGGCGATTGCTACAGAATTGACAGATAGTTTGTGAAATGCAAGAAGCTCTCGATGTCGCAAGAATTATTTTCAACTTTCTTTCCTCCTTATCGATAAGAAACTTTTTAAGAGCTGATTCCAGCACAGCAGTGGGCCTCTTTGATTGGTTGGATGCCGTCCCCAATTCCGCTAGCCCAAACGCAGGATCCCTGTCTGCACTGCACCTCCTGGCTGACGGTCTCGCCTGCGTTGCCTGCCAGGAGGCCTGGCTGCTGGCGGGAGCAAGCAAAAGCAGGGCTCCAAGGGGAAGCAAAGAAAGGCAGAGCCACACCAGCATCCTGGAATGAAGCATGCGGCGGTCGCGCGGGCAAGCTCTTAACACATCACCCCAAAAAGTCACTGCCCCCAAACTGCAATCTGCGTGCACCTTCCAACAAAACAAGCGCCCCTTGTCCTTTTTTTTTCTTCCCACCTTTGCGCGTTGAGCAACTGCAAACGAGCAATCGCGGTCATTTACCTACTTTCTCTTTTCCCGGCGGGGCCTCAACTCTCTTCTTCTTACTCCCATCTTCCTTTCTCGGCAGCATTGCTGCAAGGAGAGCAGAGGGTACGTTTTCGCTAATTCAGGACTCCTCTCTCGTTCCGCCGGTGTCCCGGGAGAGCTCCACCAACCTCAACCACCCCCTTTCAAACGTCACGACAACTCGCACCGCTCCCCCAAGCTTCCCGCTTGCTACCTCTCCAACCAGCGACTTTTGACAAGTTGGCTGCTAATACTTCCTGAGTGCGCGCAGCCAAGCGCACCCACAAACCACCATCATGGCGCCAAATTTGCCCATCAAGTTCCAGGAGCTGCTCCAGCTGAGCAGCCTGGGCGTCAACCAACCCTCCATTACCTTCAACACATGCGTGAGTTTGCACCCATCTGCACATCGCCGCCCTGCCATTGCTGACACTGCCCCGTGCGCCGCGCTAGACATTAGAATCAGACTCGTACATCTGCATCCGAGACAAGAAAGACGAGGCGTCATCCCCCGAAGTCCTGATCGTCGACCTCAAGAACGGCAACAATGTCATCCGACGCCCAATCAAGGCCGACAGCGCCATCATGCACTGGTCACGCCAGGTCATCGCGCTCAAGGCTCAATCACGCACCCTTCAGATCTTCGATCTCGAGCAAAAGCAGAAGCTCAAGTCGACCACAATGGCTGAGGATGTATCGTTCTGGAAGTGGATCAGCGAGACGACACTTGGATTGGTGACAGAGACAGCCATCTATCACTGGGATGTCTTTGATCCTAGCCAAGCTGCACCTGTGAAGGTGTTTGAGCGGAACGCCAACCTGACGGGCAATCAGATCATCAACTACCGAACGAGCGGTGACGGCAAGTGGATGGCTGTGGTCGGCATCTCGCAGCAGCAGGGCCGTGTCGTTGGAGCTATGCAATTATACTCGAAGGATCGAGGCATCAGCCAGGCCATCGAGGGCCACGCCGCTGCGTTCGGCACGATTCGGCTGGATGGCGCCCCCGAGGACACAAAGCTCTTCACCTTCGCCGTCCGAACCCAGAACGGGGCCAAGCTCCACATCGTCGAGATCGACCACGCCGAAACCAACCCTGTTTTCCAGAAGAAGGCCGTCGACGTGTTTTTCCCACCAGAGGCGGGCAGCGATTTCCCGGTTGCGCTGCAAGTATCGCAAAAGTATGGCATCATTTACTTGATCACAAAGTACGGCTTCATTCACCTCTACGACCTGGAGACGGCCACGTGCATCTTCATGAACCGTATCTCGGCCGAGACCATCTTTACTGCATGTGGTGATAAGGCCTCGACTGGCGTTGTTGGCATCAACCGCAAGGGTCAGGTGCTCTTCGTTAGTGCCGATGAGAATACCCTCGTCCCATATGTCCTCGAGAGCCACGGTACCGAGCTCGCCCTGAAGCTCGCATCCCGGGCCGGCCTTCCTGGTGCCGACAACCTTTACCAGCAGCGCTTCGAGCAATTGTTTACTAATGGTAACTATCAAGAGGCTGCCAAGGTTGCTGCAAACTCGCCGCGTGGCTTCCTTCGCACGCCTCAGACCATTGAGCGATTCAAGAGACTGCCTCAGCAGCCAGGCCAAATGTCACACATCCTTCAGTACTTTGGCTTGTTGCTCGATAAAGGGTCGCTCAACCAGCATGAGTCTATTGAACTTGCCCAGCCAGTGCTCGCTCAGAACAGGAAGCAGCTGTTGCAGAAGTGGCTCGGCGAGAACAAGCTCGAGTGCTCTGAGCAGCTTGGTGACATGATTCGCCCTCACGATCTACCCATGGCGCTTGGCGTTTACCTCAAGGCGAACGTCCCTCACAAGGTAGTTGCAGGGTTCGCCGAGACGGGCCAGTTTGACAAGATTCTTCCCTACTGCACCCAGACTGGATACCAGCCAGATTTCATCCAGCTCCTTCACCACATTGTGCGTGTCAACCCCGAAAAGGGTGCCGAGTTTGCCACAGCCCTGGCCAACAATGAGGGCGGTTCCCTTGTCGACTTTGAGCGCGTGGTGGACATTTTCCAGTCGCAGGGCATGGTGCAGCAGGCTACTGCATTCCTTCTTGACGCGCTAAAGGAGAATAAGCCTGAGCACGGTCAGCTTCAGACCCGTCTGCTTGAGATGAATCTGATCAACGCCCCTCAGGTTGCGGACGCCATCCTCGGCAACGACATGTTCTCCCACTTCGATAAGGGCCGCATCGCTAGTCTCTGTGAGCAAGCCGGACTCCTTCAAAAGGCTCTGGAGCTCTACGAGGACCCCGCTGCCGTTAAGAATGTCATCGTCAAGATTCCGGGGACACCCAACTTTAATGCCGAGTGGCTCATCGAGTACTTTGGCCGCCTATCGGTCGAACAGTCCGTCGACTGCCTCGATGCCATGATGAAGACCAACATCCGCCAGAACCTCCAGTCTGTCGTTCAGATCGCCACCAAGTACGCCGAGCTTCTCGGTCCCCAGCGGTTGATCGATATTTTTGAAAAGTACAAGACTGCCGAGGGTCTCTACTACTTCCTTGGTAGCATCGTCAACGTCACGGAAGACTCCGAGGTTGTCTTCAAGTACATTGAGGCCGCGACCAAGATGGGTCAGATTCGCGAAGTTGAGCGTATCTGCCGTGACAACAGCGTCTACAACCCAGAGAAGGTCAAGAACTTCTTGAAGGAGGCCAAGCTCGCCGAGATGCTTCCTTTGATGGTTGTCTGTGATCGGTTCAACTTCGTTCACGATTTGGTGCTTTACCTGTACCAGCACCAACAGTTCAAGTCGATCGAGATCTATGTTCAGCAGGTGAACCCATCGAGGACCCCCGGTGTCATCGGCGGTCTCTTGGATGTTGATTGCGATGAGTCTATCATCAAGAACCTTCTTACCACCGTTAACCCGGTCTCTATCCCCATCGATGAGCTTGTTCAAGAAGTCGAGACCCGCAACCGCCTTAAGCTCCTGCTTCCCTTCTTGGAGGCCACCCTGGCTGCTGGCAACCAGCAGCAAGCCGTCTACAATGCCCTTGCCAAGATTTACATCGACTCAAACAACAACCCCGAGAAGTTCCTCAAGGAGAACGATCAGTACGACACCCTGACGGTCGGTAAATACTGCGAGAAGCGTGATCCCAACCTGGCCTTCATTGCCTACCGCAAGGGTCAGAACGACCTCGAGCTGGTCAACATCACGAATGAGAACGCGATGTACAAGGCCCAGGCCCGTTACCTTCTGGAGCGTGGCGACCGCGAACTCTGGATGTTTGTTCTCAGTGAAAACAATCTCCATCGCCGCTCCGTCGTTGACCAGGTGATTTCGACTGCAGTTCCCGAGTCGACCGACCCCGCCAAGGTCTCGGAGGCCGTGTCCTGCTTCTTGGCTGCTGATCTGCCCGCTGAGCTTATTGAGCTCCTCGAGAAGATTGTGCTCGAGCCTTCGCCCTTTAGCGACAACCAGAACTTGCAGAACCTGCTCATGTTCACTGCCGCCAAGGCAGACAAGGCCCGTGTCATGGACTACATCCACCGCCTTGACAACTTCGCTGCCGATGAGATCTCCAACGTCTGCATTGAAGTTGGCCTTTTCGAGGAGGCCTTCGAGGTCTTCAAGAAAATTGATAACAAGGAGGCTGCCGTCAACGTCCTCGTCGAGCACGTCGTCAGCATTGATCGTGCCCAGGCCTACGCCGAGGAAGTCGACATTCCACAGGTGTGGAGCAAGGTTGCAAAGGCGCAACTGGACGGTCTTCGCGTCAGCGATTCGATCGAGTCTTATATCAAGGCCGAGGACCCCAAGAACTACGAGGAGGTCATCGAGATTGCCGTGGCTGCTGGCAAGAACGAGGAACTCATCAAGTATCTGCGCATGGCTCGCAAGACTCTCCGCGAGCCCGCCATTGACACTGCTCTTGCTTTCTGCTATGCTCGACTTGATCAGCTTGCTGAGCTCGAGGACTTCCTCCGGGCCACCAACGTTGCCAACATTGAGGAGTCTGGTGACAAGGCTTATGGCGAGGGATTCTTTGAGGCTGCCAAGATTTTCTACACCAGCATCTCGAACTGGGCCAAGCTGGCCACGACATTGGTTCACCTCGCCGATTACCAGGCCGCCGTTGATTGTGCTCGCAAGGCCAACAACATCAAGGTTTGGAAGGAGGTCCATGAGGCCTGCGTTGCCAAGAAGGAGTTCCGCCTGGCGCAGATCTGTGGTCTCAACCTCATTGTTGATGCCGAGCAGCTCCAGGCCCTTGTCAAGCAGTATGAGCGCGAGGGATACTTTGATGAGCTCATCAGCTTGCTCGAGCAGGGTCTTGGCTTGGAGCGTGCCCACATGGGCATGTTCACGGAGCTCGGTATCGCCTTGTCCAAGTATCACCCCGAGCGTTTGATGGAGCACCTCAAGCTGTTCTGGAGTCGATCCAACCTTCCCAAGCTCATCAAAGCCTGCGAGGAAGCCAACCTTTGGCCCGAGCTTGTTTTCTGCTACTACCACTACGATGAGTTTGACAACGCCGCGCTCGCCGTCATGGAGCGGCCCGAGAACTCTTGGGAGCACCAGCAGTTCAAGGAGATCACCGTCAAGGTGGCAAACCTCGAGATCTACTACAAGGCCATCAACTTCTACCTCGAGCAGCATCCTTCCCTCCTCACGGATCTCCTTCAGGTCCTTACTGCTCGCATCGATGTCAATCGCGTCGTGCGCATGTTCCAGAAGTCGGACAATCTTCCTCTGATCAAGCCGTTCTTGCTCAACGTCCAGTCGCAAAACAAGCGCACCGTCAACGACGCCATCAACGATCTCTTGATTGAGGAGGAGGATTACAAGACGCTCCGCGATTCAGTCGAGAACTACGACAACTACGATGCCGTCGACCTTGCCAGCCGCCTCGAGAAGCACGACCTCGTCTTCTTCCGCCAGATTGCTGCCAACATCTACCGCAAGAACAAGAGATGGGAGAAGTCGATCAACCTCTCCAAGCAGGACAAGCTTTGGAAGGATGCAATTGAAACTGCCGCCATCTCTGGAAAGGCCGAGGTGGTTGAGGAGCTTGTGCGCTACGTAAGTACCTTCCCTATTTGATGCCTTTTAAACCGACGAAGCTTTTCACTAACTTGAATTACAGTTTGTTGACATTGGCAACCGTGAATGCTATGTTGGCATGCTCTACGCCTGCTATGAGCTCATCCGCCCCGATCTCGTCTTGGAGCTTTCATGGCGCAACGGACTGCATGACTTCACGATGCCTTACATGATCAACCTCCTTTGCCAGCAAACCAAGGAGCTTGCCACCCTCAAAGCCGACAACGAGGCACGGAAGCTCAAGGAGGAGAATGAAAAGGTCGAGGACAATAACACACCTATACTCGGGGGCAACCGTCTGATGATCACTGCCGGGCCTACGGGACAAATGTCGCCGGCGCAGTTTGGTCAAACCAATGGATTTGCTCCACAGCCGACCGGCTACGGCTTCTAGAGGGTTGCCCCGGTGGTTCTTGAGCGGCCTTGTCTCTTTAATCCACAGCAAAACCGTTGGTATTATCCTTATGAAGGTCTCCCGAGACAAGATGGTGAGCCAGTAAAAGTTATGGCGCTTGGGCCGGTGGCGAATTTTTGGCAGGAAAATATATTGGGGGGATAAAAAAAGCTGGCTTACTGCTAATTCTATGGGGGAAAGGGGGTGGGAGGGAGGGGGGCAAGGCAGGGGGAGGAAATGTGTTTATTTTTGTCAACTTCATTGTATGATACTTGGAACGTCTTTAATTGAGTTGACTATCTGGGTTTTTACCATATTGTGTATTTTCTTGTCCTGGTTATCGTGACTGTAATACTTGTGAGTACATGGAGAGCGCACTGACCGCAGGTGACGTTGAAGATTCCATCGAGTTTTGGTTTTGTTTGCTTCCAACACTTGAGAGTGGGTGGAGACGTTTGCTGCCGTGCATGTCCAACATGGATATCACACCTCTATTGCTTTCGGAAAGTGGAAGACAGGTCTCTTAGTGGTGCGTTTGTACCTTCCCCGACACTGACCATGAGGGTTTGGGGTACTTCTGTCGGTTGGATCTTGACGAATTGCAAAGGCCGACTTAACTTAACGTGGCGTCGATGCATGTCCTTGCCCTCCCTCCCTGCCTGCCTGGTAAAGATGCTGTCTACCTATCAGGTACCTCAAGTCTCCCTGCCAATGGACCAATGAGACCAATACCACAAGGTGTGCTTTCCCTCACAAAGAGCGCAAAGACTTGATTCCGACCATTTGACAAATGAACCGAGGAAAAACTTTCAGTTGCATACCTCTTACCTACTCATAGAGCAAGAAAACAACCAAACTGGCCACATCGTAACTTCCCTTTATGGCCTCACAAGTTCCCAAAAAAAAAAAAAAAAAAAAAAAAAAGATTTGTTGGGGATAACTTCTTGATGACATTGGAAGGAACGACTCCATTGTTGGTGAGGTATAAACCCCCCCCCCCCCCCCTTCTTTTGATCTCGCATTCATTTCTGTTTCCCTCTCTTCTGCTGTTCCCACCTCAATGGTCTCCCCTCTGAAAATCTCACACCCTCCATTGATGTGTGCCTCAAAATGTAGCCAGCCCGTACTCTCACTTTATATTGGCGTGTTGTGTAAGTTATTTGGTTTTCGTCTGGGATTGAGGGCAAGGTAAGGGGGTGGTGGGAGGGGGTAGTTGTCAGTTTTGATGAGACTTGGTCGTGAGTATCAGTTTGGATGGTTCCCGTTACCAACCAAACAAACATTCACTGGCGTCACGAATTTTTGTTTATGGGTTTGCGAGTTCTGACAAAGAAAATATAAAGAAAAGAAGGTGAGTGGTTAGTTTCCTTTCATATATATCAGAATTATGTCCTGAAGAAAAAAAAGAAAAAAAGAAAAAAAAGACAAAGGTGCTGTAAGTCACATTCATCGAAGTTCACTCACGCACAAGGGGGATCAGGAGAGGAATGATACTGTTATTTTGGTTATCGATAGTATACTTCGGATTTCTTTTTTTTTCCTTTTCCTTCGCAGTGTAAGGATTGCCACATTTCATAATGTTTTGGCATGCTTTCTAATAAATCATGTTTTTTTTTTTTTTTTTTTTTTCCTGTTTTCTGTTTTCTCCACTTGATGTCTTTTTTTGGGGTTTTGGATTTTACATCCACCATTAAACATTAGTTTACTGCCACTTTTCCGGTCTTTACTTCATGTGTTCAATTGATATCATGCTGACGAAACTTCAAGTTCAAGTCCCGCATCCCCTGGACTCTACGCAAGTTCCTACCGCCATGGGGTTCCCGTTGCTGGGGTAAAAATGTTCTAAGTATACAATGCAAGGGGATACCTTCATCCTTCAGGTGGTGGCAGATTCCTACAAAAAAGCAGTCGGGTTGGGCAGGCAGGTTTGCGGCTGGAAGGAAGAGCTCATCCTCGTCCACATAAGAGGACTGGTAGGGAACATTTTGCTCTTCTGGGGAGAGGGGTACACGGCGGACACCGGCACCACCAGCAGCAAGTTCGCTAATCTCTGCACCATCGATTTCCAGCAGCTCACGATTCATGGCAACATATTGGCCATGATAAAAATCATCACCCTCAGTCAGGTGCCATGGTTCGATGAGGACAAAAGTTGGCGGAGTGCAAGTGTTTCTCACCAAGGACTTGAGTCGCTTGACGCTCCGTACCGCGAAGGAGGCAGTTGATTTGGACTGGTTGGTGCCCGGCGCCTGGTGAGTCTTGATTTGCTGTGCAGCCTTCTTATTCCGGCGAAACCATTTGGTCACCACCTTGATCTGGTCCTCAAGGGAGCGAACCATTGCGCTGTCGAAAGACGAGCATCTGCGCAGAGGAAAAGTCGATGGGCTTGTTTTAGACCATATGTCCTGGTCGATGTGCTATCCCAATGCGATGAGGCAATGGGATTATAGATGAAAAGGAAAAATGAGAAGAGTACTAGGCGACCCAAGGCGGTGTTTATATAAGAATGACTTGGGAGCTGATCCTTTATTCCTCGAAATAATTAGTTCGAGGCATTTCGGTAACTTACCATTCCTTTCTTCGAGTAAGTTGGCGAGTTTGGCCAGCAGCTCGGCCATTAAAACTCGCATTATTATAAGCTTCGGTCACAGAGTAAAACTTTTTGCCGGGTGCAGTGAATTATCTTGACTAGACAAGATGTTCACTTCCCTTTCTTTCTTGTAAATCCCGTGATTTCATATCCCGTTTTAATGCCGGCCTTTCAAGCTATCCTACCTTGAGAAGACTAATTACAACCGAGTCTACTGCTGTTTTCTCTCCTACTTTCAAGTGACTCTACGAGGCTGACAAGATCAAGCCTCGAGGCCACAAGGGGCTCAAAGCTACCATAACCGATTCCCCCTAGTTCTTCGAGAGTATTTATAACAACTTATCCGTAAAAGATTTAACCAAACCAAGGAGTAAGAAGAGATCTCCGTACGTATGTGTCCACTTCCAAGAGATGACGTTTCTGCTACTCAGAACCAAATTGACAAAAGGGCCGCTCAGAACAACCGTCAATATCATAGTAAACATAGTTACAACCACAGTCATTCATTTTTCCCAATTCTGCCGTCTCAAGTCTATAAGCCAATTCTTCAATAGAAAAAGAAAAAGAAAGAAAGATAGAAAGATTAAACTCTGCAAAACAAGAAAACAAAAAGTTGCGTCAGCCGCGAATCGAACGCGGGGCCCATCGATGGCAACGATGGATTTTACCACTAAACCACTGACGCTGTTGAAGTATTCATTTCAAGTGGAAATTGAGGCCAAAATTGATTACTAAGAACATAAGTTTTTTTTTTATAAAAAAAAAAAAAAAAAAAAAAAAAAACAGAAACAAATTGTTGTTTCTTGAATGACTATTGAGATTTCATTTCATCCTTGAATTGAGAGGTCAGAAAATTTTTTTTGGATAATCGAGTCACGGAAAGGTAAGTTCTAAAGAAAAGGTCTTTGAATAAAAAAAAAAAAAAAAAAAAAAAAAAAAAAAAAAAAAAAGGGGGGGTATTTAGAGGGAGGGGTGGGGTTTTTTTTCGATAGTAGCAAGGA
>MU864938.1:36454-93503 GCA_033576145.1 Cladorrhinum samala | reverse complement strand
CCCCAACTTTTATTAAAACCGGGGTTTTATTGTCTTTTTTTTTGTTTAATTTTTTTTGCCTCTAAAAACCACATTAAAAAAAAAAAAAAAAAAAAAAAAAAAAAAAAAAAAAAAAAAAAAGGGAGAATTATAAGACGCGGGTAAGGGTTTTTTTCTCAAGATGCAATCATCAAACGTGGGCAAGTGGTCATTTGCAAAGTGTGCGATTTGATTGGGGGGTAAACTCTCTGATTAACATAGTAAAACCCCTGAAAAATCAAAAGTCTTGACATTAAAGTTGATTTCCGGGGAAAGGGGTTGAAAATAATAGTACCGGTATTACAAGAGCAAGATGGATATAAAAGAACGGAGTAGTAATGGTCCAGGTAAAATTCCGAGCCGTTTAATTCAACTGGTCTGGGTGGGTAAGCTTTTCTAATATTTTTTTTTTCAAGCCAGGTACGATTATTGTCAGACGACGCCACTTCCATGCCCCTATGGGTACCTATTCAACGCCCTCTTAATTGACTGAGCGGAAAAAATTCATCG
This sequence comes from Cladorrhinum samala, assembly GCA_033576145.1. Classification (NCBI taxonomy): domain Eukaryota; kingdom Fungi; phylum Ascomycota; class Sordariomycetes; order Sordariales; family Podosporaceae; genus Cladorrhinum; species Cladorrhinum samala. The sequence goes on along the minus strand of MU864938.1, from coordinate 92,975 downwards.
GTTACCTATCTTCTGGTTTTTGTATGAGCTCGGGGTTTTGCGAAAAGATAATTAATCACGATAAACACTATCATCATCTACTGATGGCCGAAGACTATGTGATTGCTATCTAAGGGAAGAGCGGTCGACCACTGCTCCCCCCAATGCTCTAATTACATTTTGTCCGGTGGTTCCGGTTGGTCTGGGACCGGCTGGTTCGACTCCGGCGCCGACTCTTGCGCCAAGTCTGTCTCTGTCTCCTTCGCCGAGCGCCTCGCCGGGCCCTTTGTGACGATCGCATCCCCGCAGCTTTCCTTATAAAATTTGCACCTGGCGCAAGTCATACCAACCGCTGCCCCGTCATTACCCACGGCCACGCGGCATTCCGTCCACGACCATTTCCTCGTTGCGCTCGCCCTCCTGCACCTAGCGCAAGGCCCTCCCGGGCGAGCAACTCCGGTTTGCTGCCTGATCCTGGCAGCTTCCTTCTCCCGTTCTGTCTTTGTCAGCCTGGCTCCGGCCGCGGATCGGGAGGAAGGACCTGCGGGCGCCGCTCGGAGACGGGCCCGCCTGCCCGGCCGCGGAATTCGCCCCGACACTTGCGGAGCTGTATTTTGACTGGCCGTCGTTGAAGTTGACGGCAAAGCCGGAGACTCAGTTGTAACCGGCTCGCGCCGGACCCGCGAGCTGGTCGGGAGTGGAGTTCGCCCCAGGGCAGGATCCCGAGCTGGCTCTTGCTCGAGGGACGCGGCCTTCTTCGCGTTAATTTCTAACTTAATCAGTACCGACTCGGTCATATCAACGTAGAACATAAGTGGTAAAGATATGACGAACATATGGGCAACAGTGTGTAGAGGAAGGAGGGGGGGGGGGGTGTTGTGTGATATACATACCGACCAGAGCATCGTAACATACCGTTGCAAGCACCATCAGCTTGCTCATGGGCTGTTCCGGGTTGTTATCCATCTTTGTGTGATCGAATATATTTGCAAATCTTTTGTCTCTGAGGAGGGGTAGAGGGCCCCAAAAAAAATGACCTGAAGATGAGTGTACGGTGTGAAGGGCAAGAAAGAGAAGCCGGGACTGGCAGTCCAAAAGTGCTCAATATATAAGCCATCGTTGGGGTGTCGGAGATACCTTCCCCCACTGTCGAAGCTTTGGGCTCGTCCGCTCAAACCTCAAGTCACAGTGTAAATATACAGCTTCCTTGGTTTTTTTTTTTTTCTATTCTTTTCTTAGTGAGCAAATACCGGGGCGGATGTATTGGAATAATGTAGCCCGGCATCCATATTTGGGCAGCCCAGACTTACGTGATCACATCCATACCGATAGACGGAGAGGCCATTCAGTCGGCCAATTCGCCCAGAGAGGGAGACGGACAACGAACGCCATCTGTTTTTACCAAGCCTAACTCCTTGTTTTATTACATGGTCACTGGCCATCGTCATGCCCAGCCAGGTGCGTCGTGTGTTGTCGTATGTGGATTGATAGTGCTTGATCATGAGGCTTAAGCAGTTACTAAAAATGTTTGTTTACTTGTTCGATTTAAGGTTTTGTGTTGAGTGAGTTCCACTGATAATGGTGGAGACAAGCTGGTCTAATGATGCAACGAACCATCCTTCATCCACTATGCGTCGGAGATAGGTCGCGTGCAGTTATGTGAACTGGGATTTATATCTTTTTTATCGTAACTGTAAAATAAATGATTAAGTTCCAAAAATAAAAAGGAATACAAAGGAACGCTTTTATTGCGGGTTGCGCAGAGAGGTAGATGTCTATCTACGTCCTTGGTGGAGCAGTCATTTGTTTACTTTACCCCTGAACGGTGCTCGGCATCAAGGAGGTGGCACCTAATATGTGTATATAACTTTAGGCAATCAGAAAACACGGAAAGAAGAAAAAGAGAAGCTCCTCTAGAGTTTAAATACGGCGATTACAATAAGAAAGACCTTTTTTTCGGGGCCAGTTCCTTTTTATTACTAATTAGTGAAAAAGATAAAAATAAAAATAAAAATAAGAAAAAACTTGAATTGTACGCTAATATTATCAACTTCGAGAATCTTTGCCAGAACCAAAATAGCTCGGGCCCCCCGTATGCAAATGGGGGCAAACCAGTTCCTCCCACATCTCAACAAACAAACCTGTCGTCATGTTGTCCATATTTCAAACAAACCGCTAGATCTAGGATCCACGCTCTTGTCCTTGACGGGCTCACCCGGGTCAAAGTCCTCTAGAGCCGTCGTACAAGAAGTACAGCGCGCCGGAAGCCTTTCGAGTTCGGGGTGGTACTTGGCTCTCATGGACTTGATATAGCAGCTCGCGGTATACCAGCAGGCTCTCCTGGCTTCGTCGCACTTTTTGAGCCGGCATGGAGTTTTAAGCACAGAGTCGTGTTCTTCGTATTCGCTCCAGCAGATCTGGCACGTCAGCGACTTGCGCTCAGTACGCTCGGCGGCTTCTGTCAATTCCCGCATATCATCGGCACTCGCATACTTGAGGTTTTGCTTGATCAAGTTTACGCGCCAGTCATCGCGCTCGACGAACCTGTTCCAACGGCTTTCCGTCTTGCGGTTGAGAATATTCCACATCTTGAAGACTATGGCGGTGCCCCAATTACCCGCCAACGGCGAGCCGCACGTAAAGGACATGTACAGCTTCTCTCCGGCCGTGTGCTCTACGGACCCGATCACGAAGGTAGACTCCAAGTGGGGATTGAACTTGACGGCCTCTTCCATGATTTCATGCAAGATTTCCGTTGCCCTCTCGAGCGTAAGCCCCGTGTCGGCTGCCAGCAAGAGGCACGCAAAACTAGCGACGGCATAGCGATTCTTCAGCTGACCCACCTGGTCCTCCGTCAGCTCCGCTTCCATTACGGGGTCATTTTGGTACCGGCCCGCAAAGAGGGATTCGGCGTATGCCTCGAGTTTCTGCTTTCGGTCCGCCATCGCTTCGCGGTCGTACTCGTATACCGGGAGGTAGTAATGTGCCGCACGCGCCGACCGGCCCGTCCTTTCGGTCAGGCGCGCCGCGTTGTTCTTGTACATGCCGAGACATGCATTTTGAAACCCCGCGAGCGACAAAAGGTAGTCCTGGCCCTGGCCGCGCCACAGTTGAGACTGCAGAAGCTGCTGAGCCATCCGGAGCCGAAGCCACTTTGCTGGGTTGACCAGCCTTGGCTCTGCGATGGGGATGCACGCACAGTCCTTCCAATGATTGTAGGAATACGAGATGTTGAAATCCAGTACCTCGGGATTCGGTGAGAGATTGCTGATCCATTGATACATGCCGTGTTCGGGCGTGACAGGACAGATGCTTTCGCTCACGACTATCGCCAAGTCGTCCTTTATCCAATTCCCTATGTTCTCGCGTATTATGTTCGGGGGGTAATCTACATGGCCCAATATGGGCGCCCCCGACACATCAGGGATATTGAACCACGCCCATAGGAGTCTGCACAAACGCCTCTTGTAAAGCTCCACGGGAAACTTTCGGAATGCCGCAGCTCTGTCGGCGGGCAGATTAGGAACCTCGACCTTGCTAGAGACAACCGCTATCGGCTTGTTGACGGGGTGTTCCCGCCCACCCGTGCAGTCTGGGCACATCTCGCCGGCAGCGTACGTTTCAGTCACCCAGTCGAGATCAGCCTCGCACTCATGGTCAAAACAACGGTTGAGACCGCCATCGAAGCCGTGAGGAGGGGGACTGGAGCAAAAGTGGCGATAGGTTATTGTGTGGTTGACGCCTGGCTCACACGTGTAGTTTCTCGTTCTCTGAATACACATTTCGATGTGCAGTGATTATTGGCTTGTGTGATTGCTGTGCTGACGATGATGGTGGGGTGGTCTGGTTCTAGGCTTAGACTAACTATCCTTTGAAATCCGGCACGGCAACCCACGTTATATATCCCCTCCAGGTGGCACAAGGCAAACTCATCTCGACAAAGAATATCTGTGGCTGGACGAGCTCGCCCGAGCTTACTTTTTGTCCCAACGCTGCTCGAGGGCTTTTCTTTCTTCCTCTCCTCCTTCTTCTTCTTCCAACACCGGGGTACATCGTCTGGCTGATTAGCACCATGCTATTGTTTTCCTCCTTGTACTGAAAACAGAGGCCGTTCTGCAGGACCGACAAGAGGCTAGGCAGTGAAGCCCTATCTCCTTGTGTCTTTCCGTATGTTCTTTATTCGACCCATGTCTATCTTTAAACCTTTCCGGCGAATCCCTCGAGTGCTCCAAACAAAGCAAGACACAACCACGCAGAAAGCGTCTTTTCATCCTGTTACTGCCCCCCCCCCCCTCAATGATACCGTCTACGCTAGCTACCCTACATCCTGCTATGAATTGAAATCGGCAATGACCCTGTTCAGAGAGGCTTCGCCAATTAGAATTTGCCATGCGAAGAGCAGCACAAAAGGACCATGATTCACTCACTTGACTAGCCTTTCTAGCACATAACAAAGCAAGGTTTATTAGTCAGGTATACGGCATTCCTCGCCTTCCGATGTCAATGTTGTTCATGTACCCCGCGTCTACGCGAGGTACCTATATGCAGAAATATCCCCATCGATGCGCTCCAAATATTCTCTTGCTAGTAAATCCTCTATTCGCTTCTTGATGAGCGATATCTCGGGCTTGAACCGGCCTGCGAGCTGACCAATGACCTCGGTGGTGAGCTGGGTATGGGAGAGCTCCTTGCGTTGCCTGTAAATTTTAGCAAGAGTTAGCGCTATGGGGCCAGACAAAGAACGAAGGAATAAATCCAAGACAAAGAAAAACCGACTTCATGATTCTAACGACCGCCGCATCCACAACGTGGGCGCGCGTCTGATCGTTCTTCCTCTCCGTCTCCTTCCGCTCGTCGTCACCCTCCACCTTTGAGGTGCTGCTCAGCACAGGTGCCTTGATCTTGATGGTCTTGCTGACAAACTGGGCGTTGAATGAGAACTTATCCGTCGACCTGACTGACTTGTTCAGCGGCTCCTTGGCCAGAACTCGGCACTTGGGTGGAATGGAAAGTGAAGCTAGTGTTTTGGTCAGATCACCCGCGGGAATGTTGGTTTTCGCCTGGATCTCGTCAAAGCGAAGGCTTTCGCCCTCGTCAAGCTCATTGAAGAGCATGAGCACAATCATGCCGTAGGTCGACACATTCAGTTCGTAGCGTCTATCTTTGCTCAGCGGCCCGGTTTCTTTTCCTGGTATCTTGGGAAACAGGCATTTGACATCCGCGCTGCCCGCCGACGCGACCCACGTGAGGACTCTGCCGCTCCGGTCCTTGAGGTAATACTTGAAAAAGCTTTCCTGCAGCCTCCTGATCGACGGCGGGAAGATGCAGTCTCTTGCGCCGTCTTCTTGAAGGGCACCACGGCCCATGACCTCTGGCGGCCAGTGGTTTGTGGTGAGAACGTGGATCGCGAGGTCGGTATTCTTAATTCCAACATCGCCAAGGCTTTTGATATGGTCGCGATAGTTCTCCGAGTGGTCCTTGGAAACCTCCATGTCCTTGAACATTCCTTCGAATTTGCTCGTGAAGTGGTTGCCCATCTCGGTCTTCATGCGCCGCACCAGTTCCTTTTCAATGTGCATCTCCGACTTGTTGTGCAACAGCCGCCGGGCGAGATGTTTTTGGTAATACCTCTCAAAGAGATCCCGGTCCGCAAGGTATCTCAGCAGCACAATGGCTTTTTGGAGTACGACTTCGACATCTTGATCTGATTTGCCCTTGAGACCACGCTTTAAGCTGTCATCGATAAAGAGCGAAACAAACTCGGCGCATCGGTTGAACATGTTGATGAAGTCGGCAAAACTCTTTGTGACGGCCGACTGAAGCACGAGATCCTCTTTGAAGCAGCGGACTGAAAGATTATCAAACCTATCCTTTAGCTGTAAGACGTCGTCGACCCATTTTATGGCGGCGGCCGTCTGCTGCGCAGCTGCAGATAGCGGCTGCGGCTTGGATTTGTCACCGCCCTCGGGCGCAGCGTCGTCAATCGCCACATTCGCCGTGGAGAAATCCGTGTTTTTCAGCGCCTGCTCAATCTCAAGGCCCAGTTCCATGACTCGGCTCTGCAGCGCTGTCTTCAGGGGCGCTTTGGTGTTGTCGACCATTGAGATGAGGTCGTAAAGAATCGACAGATCGTCCAGCCGGTCGTTATCGATCATGGCCTTGAGACCGGTGCCCTCGAGCGCCATGAAATCGTCGAGCTTGAACGAAATGAGCTCCTTCTTGACAACTTCTGCGATTTTGTCTGTCGTGATCAAGGGCAGCGATGTCTGGCACCGAACTACTTCCTCATCGAGACGTCGCCTAGTATGGCGCAGCCAAACAGCAGCATCAGCTTCGCGAACCAACCGCTCGCACTCACATCTATAGAAGATATGGCTAGCTTGGAGGAAGCGCGGCTCGAAAACGGTGAGGTAAAGCTTCTCGTTCTCGAGCTCGTCATCGTTGTCGTATAACTGCTCCAACATGGTGGTGGTCTGCTGCAGAAGATTGCGGTTGATGATATCGCCCTTTCTCTCCATGTTGATCAGGTCGAGGACGACGGCAATGAGGGCATCGAAGATGTTGAAGGGACGGTCGGAACCCTCGGGGCCAATGTCCAGGTTGTACTTGAGCACCTGGTCTCTGAACAAGCCAATCGTGGCTGCGTAAATGGTGGGCTGGGACGCCGAGTCTTCGGCCTTTTCCATATACATGAGGATGTCGGCAATCATGTTCATGGCCGTGTTATGGTCCTGCCATATGTCCCGGATGCCTCGGAGAAATCTCTCTCCGGTCTCGCGTCGTTCGTGGGCACTCGACGTGGATATCTGAAGAAGCGCAATGCTAGTGAGGTTACTCGAGATAAGCTCGTCGATTCGAGGCAGGACGTGTTGGCGGAACCATTGCGTCTCGAACTCGATGACCTTTTGGTAAAGAAGCTGACCCTTCTTCCTCAGCGTGATCTTGTACGAGGCTCGGTACAGGTGCTCAAACGAGAGGGCGCTCACGACCTTGTTGTGGATGTCGGTAAGGGCGCCGCGTAGGATGTCCCAGCATGGTTCGAATTCGCTAGTTTCTTTGTTAACAATCGGCTGTATTGGCGGTGGTTAGCTGACAATCAAAGGCCGCGGGGGTGCTCAGGACGTGTTTCTGACTGTCTCCTTGTCAGGGACGTACCCTTCTTATAGGCCTGATCTTTGGGCGAGACGCCATCTCGCCAAACAGTCACTGACAGAGGACAGGAGGAGGAGGAGGAGGTCGGATCGCACGGCGAAGTTGAAGTACCGTGAGACAATTACAGTACCGCGACAAGGGAACGGAAAAATAAAATAAAATAAAAAGAACGGACAACGAAATATGAGAACCAGGCGAAGCGGTTGAGAAGAGTTAACTCGGCCAGGCGACGGCGGCAATGGCGGGGTGGATCATTGCATCCCTCTTGAACCTGAACCGAACAGCAAAGGGCGAACAAAAGAATGATATTTGTAGGTTTTGCCCTAGATTACAAAAGTATAAATCCGGCCGCTTAAAAAGTCGAGGACTGCCGAAGCAACCTTTGAAAAGCTTCCAACTTTTATAAACAGATGGATGCAAGCAGGCCGCAAGCTCCCGAGCCCCAGCTCCCCATCACCATCAATAGCCTGCAGCCAGCGGGGGACACCCGAGAGAGGCCCCAAGTGCCCCAATCGTATTGCCCCGCTACTTCCCCCACTCACCATGCAGTATTCCTGCCGAGCGAAAATCTGATTTGTTGGTTGACAGCGGGCTTCCACCTTCAAGCTTTCATGCCCACCGCGTGGCAAGCCTTGGCAAGCGTTTATCGATAAGGAATTATTCCACTGCTTGGATTATGAACGCATGAATCCAGTTGCTTCTTTTCTGTTCCTGGCATCTTAATTGTGATGGGTGGAAGAGACAATCATCAAACCACCCCCCCCCCGCCAAAAAAAAAAAACCCGGAAAAGGAAAAAAATATAGAAAAGAAAAAGAGTGTCTTACTCCTCAGATTCAAAATATCCATCTTCTCTTGCCAATGGCAACCAAACGAGCATTTGCAGCCTGCATTAGCAAGCTCTCACCATCATCAATATCACCTATATCTAACAAACCAAACCGTCTGCTCATTTCATCCACCTTTCCCTCACCATCTTCAACAACCATAAACTGTTGCTTTCCAAAAACAGCACCAACTAAACTCATAACCACCACCACCACCACTTCCAAAAGATTCGCACATTCAATCCCCCGACCTCCCTCACGCACTCCTCCCACCTCTTCATCCTCCTCCTCCTCCTCCTCCTCATCCCCCTCACCACCATCTCCCCAATCATCCCAAGAACTACCATCTAAACCGCAGCAACAACAACAACAACAACAACAACAACAACAACAACAACAACAACAACAACAACAACAGCCGGCCTACGAGCTAACATTCACCTGCGTCCCCTGCAACACCCGATCCAGGCATCGAGTCTCCAAGCATGGCTACCACCACGGCTCGGTCCTGATCGCCTGCCCCGGCTGCAAGAACCGGCACGTGATAAGTGACCACCTCAAAATCTTTGGGGACCGCAAGATGACCGTCGAGGACCTCCTCAGGGAAAAGGGGCAGCTCGTGAAGAAGGGGGTCGTGGGCGGTGACGGGCAGGAAGGCGATCTTGAGTTCTGGGACGATGGGACCGAGACGGTCAGAGGAGGAGTAGGAGGAAGGGGGGATAAAGGCGAGGTGATGACTTATAAAAGACCTCAAGAGACGGTTGACGTGAATGCGCCGCCTGGGGCGAGCTTCAGCGCTGCTGCCAATGGTACTAGCAAAGGCGGGAATGATGATGGCTCAAAGCTGTGAATGGGGCATGGGCAGAGACGAAGGCTTTACTTTGGAAGAGGCTTTGTCTGCCTGTCTGTCTGCCTGTCTGTACAGGAGTGCTTGGTACAGTAATCAATGGTATTAAACAAGGAAGCCGTTATCTCCCAGTGTTGGATTGTAAAACGGGCGTTTGGCATACTCAAAAGTGAGTGTGGGTGAGGAAGGATAGTTAGAGAGAGAGATCGATCAACATGTCCTCTTTTGTTGTATGACAAAATATTCAAGTATTATATAGAGCTCGAATCTTCTTGATTAGAGCTAAACCATGCACATATGTAGGAATAATAACCAATATATATATAAATAGAAAATTGCATGAATTTTATGTAGCCCAACCCTGAACATTAAATAATTGACAGGCTCATGATTTAATTACACCCCAAAATCAGACACAAAAGTGCCTCCACCAGATATTTACATGTGACCAAAAGCCCTTCTAACCTCTCTCTGCTCCTGTCCCTTGGCCTTTCTCCTCTCCTTCTTCTTCTCAAACTTCTTTCTCTTCTCTCTGCCGTGCTTCTCGGGCGCAGTGATGGCGCCAATCTTGCGCTTACTCGAGCGCTGCTGCCGCCTCTCTCTGATCGTCTCGCCCACGGCCAGCAACGCCTTGGTATACTCGGCATTGCCCAGCTTGCGCTGCAGGGTCTCCATAATGGTCGTGGCCTTGGCCTTGAGCGCTTCATATCTAGTCTTGAAGCTCTCGTTAAGCGAAAACGGCGGGCGAATAGAAGGATCTGTCAAGTTGCGCAGCGGACGGAGGATAGTCCGGACCGAAAGTTGAAGGTCCTCAACGGAAGCCCTCTCGCAGAAGGCCCCGAGAACATCCATAGCCGCAAGCTTGGAGACTAGCGCCTCGGGTTTCGGCTGTCTTTCCTTTCGAATGATGAGGGCGAGCTTGAAGAAGAGATACTTCATGTCCACCTTGCGTTCGGTCTTCTTGACCCCTTCCTCCTCCTCCTCTTCCTCTTCGTCCTCGCTGTCTTCCTCGTCTTCATCGCTCTCCCCAGCCTTGGCGGACCTGAGGAAGGTGCCCAAGAACATAAGCACCTGAACAACCTCAGTAGCGAGATCCTCGTCAACCTCAGCTGCGTTGAGGATGCCTAGTGCTGACTGGAGCAGAGTAGCAGCATCGTCTTCTTCGAGCTTCAGCCCGTATGAGCCAGTAAGCGGGAGGGTAGCTCCCTGAGCAGCGTTTCTAGCAAAGCCAGCAAGATACATACTCAACAGCTTGATCGAGGTAAGCTTAACCGTGGTATTTGAGTGTGCAAGACAGGCCTGGACCTCTGTCCAGAGTTGACCCGAGCCGCGAGAAAGGACCTGCTGAGGATACTTTATAACCAATGTCTGCAAGGTATTAAGGGTGGTATTGGCAAGCTCCCAGTCTTTTTCCAAAGCGTCTTCATCTTCAAGAATGGCGATGATCTTGTCAGAAACAAGCTTGAGGTCTCTCTTGTCATTAGGATTAGGATCGCGGCCATCAAAGTAGAGACCAAATGCATGCATTGCGAGCTTCAAGACAGCGACATTGCCCTCTTGCTCAGCCCACGACCTAAGCATAGTCAGGAACTTCGAAAGTCTTTCTTTATCTGCCACGTGAAAGGTCTGCTTCAGAAGCTCGCCAGCTGCCAAACGGCACTTTTCACTGTCGTCATTGGCCAAGACAAAGATAAGAGGGATGAAACATGTTGCAGCTACTTCCTGGGTAAACTCATCCGCTGACTTCTTGAGCAGCAGATTGATGACTTCCATGACAGACAGCCGGCCGCCTTCACGCTCATACTTGAGATTTGCCACGATGAACTTGAGTTGGTTCTCCCACCTGCTGCGCTTCTGTGGGTAGTCGCGGAGGAACTGGAAGTAGGCACCCCGAGCCAAATCTCTAGTATCTTTGTCTTCGTTGGTAATCATTATGGTGCCGACGTGATCCAAAGTGTCGTACACAGCAGCAGTTTGCAGTTTCCGGTCCAAGACTGATCGCAAGAAATTGAACGTGACATGCCGATACATGGGTTCAGTGAGGTCGTCCTTCAGTTTTCCAAGGAGCATGTCCAAGGCGGCATCCTTGATTTGAATTTCTCTTCTGTCTCTGAAGATGACAGAGATGAGCTTCAAAGCTGTCTGCGCTAGATCGGAGGCCGTCGTAGTGCTATTGGCGATGCACTTGAGGGCTTCTTTGTGTGCAACCAGGTAAAGACCATCCATGTTTCCCGTCTTATCTCCGTTCTTGAACGGAACCTTGGTCAAGACCGTGAGCGTCTTGAGGGCTGAAATCTTGACCTCCTCTACGGGTGACAGAACAGCATCGCCGATGATGGGAAGAAACGTGGCGATCTTTCCAGCGGTGCGGAGGTTGTCGTACTTCCTAAGAATCGACCGCAGGATATCAATGGCGAACCTGACGAGTTTGTATGTGTGTTTTGCCGTCACAGCACCATCACTATTCTTTGCCGCCTTCTGCACGATGAACTTCTTCAAACGAGGGTCCATCTTTGGCTGTTCCTGAGGCTTCTGCGTTTGGTAGACCTCCTGGATCACTTCGTAGCAGAACACCAGAGTGTCCTGAGAGTTTGCCGCGGGATTGTCCAACAATCCCTTGGCAATGCGAGTGAGGAGCTCATCAACCTTGCGAGCGGTGCGAATGTCAAGCTTCTCGAGGAGCAAAGCTTGCAGAGGAGCGATCAAATCACCAAGGCGCCGGATAGACGCAGTCCGGGCAACAAGCTCCATGGAATCCTGACTCTTGCTGCTCTTAACCTCCTTCATCTTTCCCGTATACTCCTCCGCGTCCTTCTCTTGGCCGGTGACACCAAACACATCGTCCATAATGATTGACATGATGGTGGGTAAGCAGTAATCGAGTTCGCCCTGGTTGAATGATGGGATGGCGACCAGCAGGAGGGAATGCATTGTGTAGGAAAGGACGTGAAGCTGAGGCCCTCTTACGAGTGCGCCTTTGAGCTCTTTGAGAATGAACTCAAATTTCTCTGGGCCGAGGATGCCAGAGATCTTGGAAAGTGTCTCTCTAGCTAGGTCACGGGCCTCAACGGCCTTACTCCTCAAAATATGCGAGATGTCGGTCAAAACTGAAGGAAGCTTCTCATCAAGAAGCTGATCCGGAAGAAGAGTGAGGAGCTTCACGATGATGACTCCTGCAGGCACTCTGGCGCTGACAGTTGTCTCGTCCTTCTCGTGTACATACTTGAGCAGAATGGGCAGAAAGTTGTTAATAATCTCGGCACTTAGCTTCTCCTGATCAGGGATTGTAGTGGCAAGTCGACACGGCTTCTCCTCGCCGTCAACATCCATAGAATCACTAGACCTCTGCGAAATCGCTGTGCGCAGGGCATCGACCACCTTCTCAAGAAGCTTGATCACACGCTTCTGCCACTCGGGCTTTGACTCGACGAACCCAACAAAGCGTCGGAGCAGGGCACGGTATTGCTGCCACTCCAGAGAAGAAGCAAGCGCGGCAATGGTATTCATCGCTTGAGCGCCCAAGCCCTGGTCATCACCACCCTCGGGACGATCAAAGGTGAAGTGCTCAAAAAGAGGGATAAAATACTGGCTGATGTGCTTACTGCGCAACTCGCTCTGAGCATTCGCTGCTTCCACCAATCGCAGGGCTTGCAATTGTCTCGAGACGGCGGGACTGAGGATATGGAAGAAGAACGCTTGGTCGGAATCCTCAGATGCTGGGACCAAAGGGGTCAGGTCGGAAACAACCTCCCATTGTGGAAGATGGGCAGCGAGGTAACCAAAGACACGTGAGAATTCACGCCGGACTGTTTCGGAAGCCTCCCTCGCCCCGGAGTAGATAGCCGGCAGGATGATTGTGGAGACCACATCTAGGAAATCCGCTTGGTGAGGGCCGCACCAGGCGGACTCGGTCTCCGAGATGAACTTGCACAGGCCATCGGCTGAGTTGGTTGACAGGACGCCGAACTCCTCGTCTTGGAGGATGTAAAAGAGGAGATTATGTACCAGCGGCATCCATTGATCCACGGTGAATGCAGTCTCCCTGTCTTTGGTGATATTGTTGAATGCAGCGAGTCGGATGGTGTAGTCTGGTTCATCCAGCCGCCTCTCCTGATACGAGTTGAGATCACGGCAGATATCTGCCACTTCTTGCGCCCAAGGTTCGTTGGAGGCAAACACCGCAAGAACCTCAGCAAGCATTTGCCTATTTTCCCTGTCCTTGAAGTAGCCGAACAAGGAAGAGATTGTGCTGTAGACTTTTGTCTTCAACTCAGGGTTGTCCTGGAGTCCTCCAAGCGAGATGAACTTCTTCAAGATCAGAAGGATAGAGCTCTTTATCTTGGGGCTGACCTTTCGCGAAGGTTGATTGAGCAGGAAGGTCGAAATCCCCACGATATCCTGCACGCTTCCCGATGTTTCAACAATGGGCGAGATTGCTACGACCGTGTCGACAGCAGTTGCAAGCAGGTCTCGCCCGATATCAGCTTGATCCCGGAGAAGATTGCTAATCTCCTTGAGAATGAGATCAAGGTTGGGATCCAGAAGCTCAGACTTGATGAGCTCGTTGAACTCAGACTCCGCTGCGGATGCTTGTGCGAGGCCAATGAGGTTCTGAAGAATCTTCAGCGCATGAACCTTGACCTCATCTCTGGTCTTCTCGATCCCCAACGTCTCAACAATTTTGGGAACGATCCGCTCGTCGATAGCGAAGAACATGGCAGGCTTTGGCAGGACGGACCAAGTGGCCAACAGACGCCATGTGGCAGAGACGCCCTGAGTAGTCTCGAGGGGCAACTTCTCAATTCGCGGGCTGATGATCTCCTTGACCATCACTACCTGGTATGGCGTCCAGTCGAAGCTCTGATCGTTCTGGAACAAGTGGCGGAGGCACTTCAGTGAAGTAGTCCTGATGACCTTGTAGAGCGAGGCGTTCTGCATCTCTCCCGACTCGTCGGTTTCTTGGTCCTCTGCACTTCCTCCAACCTGCCGGCAGGCCGAGATGAGGCAAAAGAGGACGGCGTTGACAAGTGACTCCATGTATGAAGAAACAGCAGTGCCAAGCTCGTTGATGATTGACTCAATCATGTTGAGCAAACCAACCTGCTTCCGAGGCGGCAGAATCTCGTGCGAGAAAACAGATTCATTGAGTCCCTTCGCATCTACAACACGGATGTTTCGGAGCGCGCCAAGCGCAATATCCAAGAAACTCCCCATGTCATCCACATCCAGCTGCCGGATGATGGCCAGACGTGTTGCATGGAGCCCATGACGACCGCTTGCAGCTCCCTTTTTAGAGATGGCTCGGCCATACAAAAGATGAAGGAGCACGGGCATAAACTCGGCACGATGATTGGGCTGAATTTTGTTGTCTCCTTGGAAGAGGACCGTAAGTTCGTTCTTGAACCTGGCTTCGTCAAGGAGATACTCGAGACTTTCCTGGTACGGTTTCACCGCCTCACTCTTCCAAGCGAGGATGGCCTTGAGAGCAGACTTTTGGACCTCGATGTCACCATTTGCCAAGAGTTTCAAAAGTGCAGAATAGACCTTTTGGCTCTGGTAGAGAACCCTTGGATTGTTGAACTGGGCGAAAACAGCGACCAGCGCCTTTCGATCAGGAAGTGACCAGCTCGCCTCCGACACATCCCCAATCTCGTCATCGGCTTCTTCATCCGGGGTCTCGCTCTCGTCGGTAAATGAAAAAAGATACGGCACGAACTTCCTCGACCGCTTTTCAGCCAAACCAGGCAGAGCGTTGAACACCTTGAGAGCCATGGCGCGTGCCTTGTCGGAGCAAGGGTCAACTATTTTCTGCCCTTCATCAAATGCGATCAGCATCTCCTGCGAGGGCTGTGTAATCACCCGACCAGTGCCATCAGCAACGCTATGCAATCCCCTGTAGTTCAAGCATTCAAAGTCGGTGAGAGGGATGCGTGAATTATCAGTTGGCTTGTAAGGACCGGACCATCGTGCAGAGGGCATTTCCAACCACTCGAAAGCCAGATCGGCCAATGCCTCCTCGCCGTGCTTGCTCTCGGCAACCTTCTTCATTGCTCCCACCGAGTCATCCCAAACTGGGGACAATGACACCGTCATCATGCCGAACAGAAATGATGGGACAGCTTTGACCAGCCAAGAGTTTTCGCCAAGGTGAGAGTAGATCTGGCCGAGCTTTCGAAGGTGGACTGCAATAGTCCTCACATTCTGGAGGTTAAGGGGTAGTTCTTCGGTCTGAATCATGGTCGCCAATGCTGAGTCGCAATCAGGGGTCGACTCGAGCAGGTCGAGAATCCTCAGAGAGGCGAGCCGTAAATCATGAGAAGGCGCTGAAAGGTTGTCAATCAACGACCTGACCAATGGATCCTCCTCCTCCTGTGTGTCGCAGGTGTTGCTTGCCTCTGAGCTGCTGCGACTCTTCCCAGCAATCTCTTGCAGATAAGTCAACAGGGCTTCGAGGAAAGCAGGAGACCGGCAGAACCTTGGTGCGGCAGCTCTGAGGAGTGGCGCGAGGCTGGGATCCGCCGATCCAGGAACTGAGCACATCCGCAGATAGGCCCGGAATCCATCGCTGACGATGAAATTGGCCTCGTCGGTTGGAATTGATGATGACGGTCGAAGGGCGAGTTTCAACTTCTTGAGCAGAACCTCGGCGATCCGAGCGTTGGTGGAAGGGTGAACAGTTGTCGTCTCAAGGATTCGTAGGAGCGCTGAGTACTTTGGCAAACATTTGTCCCTCCAAGTTTCTGGATCTTTGCCAAACCCTCCACTTTCCGGAAATGGCGTGTCCTCAAGACGGACGAATTTGCTGACAATCTGGTCTTGCCATGACTGTGGAAGAACAAACGTCTCCTTCCCGCCAACACCTGGAAGGCCACCCGACTCTACCATTCTGGGTATAAGAACAAGGAGCATCTGCTCGTTAGAGTTTTGAGACCAGTGTGCAACAATAAACCTATATCGAGTCAGCCATGTGATTCTAACAGTACATTGGGGGGGGGGGGGGAGGGTGGAAAATTACTTTTGAAAATCTTTCTGAAAAATGCCTCTGAATCTCTCCGAGTTAAGCTCAGCCAGATAAGAACAGAAAGGGATATACCACTTGATCAGAGGTTCCTTGGTCATTGCGGTATTGAATGATGAGAGGGCTGGAAGGAGAGCGTCTATGGGAGCTTGCGCCCAGACAACCGCTGCATTGACAATAATATGCCGCCATATTTGGTGAGATGGAAGGGCACCAACCTGATCTTTACAGGTGGTCAAGTGGCTCAGCTGCTGACCCAAGAGCTTGGTAAATGATGGCCAGTTGTGCAGGCGGTTTCCCCTGCGGACTCCGGCCATGACTCCCAGCATCCTTATGAACAAGATCGAGCGCGGACCAGCAACAGCCTCCTCGGCCATCCTGGTCTCAATCGTCTCGAACGTGTCCATCGTGCTGTGGTGGATGATGCTGGTGAGGACGCCGCAGCATACGTCTGACCACACTGTCTGCTCAGGAAGCGTCATCTCCTCTTCTGGAACGTCGCGCATAAGAGCAGCAAGAATCTCCGGGCCCGTTGAGTGTACACCATTGCTGGCACCCTTGATCGCCTCCGCAAACATTGTCATGATTCCCTGGCTGTAAAGCTCAAATTGTTTCTCTCCAGCCATGCCCTGAAGGTCCTTCCTCACATGCTCCACAAAGAGCGGCAAAGACTTGTCCTTCTGCCCCGGCGCCGCTGCCTTCTTGACTAGGAAGCTCATGGCCTCGGCGGCGAACCGCGCGATATGCCCAGGTATCCGCGACTTCCCCATCAATGGTGCAACAACATCGAATGTCGGTCGGAGGTCGGGGACTAATAATCTCGAGAGGTATTTGAATAGGAACGCTAGCGCCGCAAACGTCCACTCGATCGACTCGACGTCGTGGACCTTGGTTGCAAGATTGACGATCAGAACAAGAGTACGAGCATAATGCTTCTCAAATCGCACGCCGAGATCGTGCGCGAATGCAGTGACCAGGTCGAGGAGAGGCTCGAGTGCCTCCTTGTCGTGGCGCGCAATGTACTCGGCCAGGAGGTCCATGATTTGCTGTTCATGGTGGAGGATCTGTGCGAGCGAATTGGTGAGCGGGGTGACTTGTCGCTTGAAAGCCATGTACGGCTTGGAGATATTAAGTTCGGCCCATTTGTCGAGCCCATTCCGGAGGTAGGAGGTGGTGGCGTCGAGATCTTCGGCATCGAGGTCGACACGGCGGACCTTTCGCAGGGGATCGAGGGAATGGAGCTTGGATATTTTTGTGCTAAAGGATTCCCATCTGTGGTTCTTTTGATGTTGGGTTCTTTTGGAGTGCCTCTGGGACTTGGCGATGCGCCCTGAAGATGTGGACGGCATGGTGGCGGGATCTGGAGTTGTTGGTGTTTCTGGACAAGACCCAGCAGAAGCCTTCACCAACAGCAGCAGCAGCAGCGCAATCAACCACCCCAAGAACTTGAACCCCGAACTCTGGAAATTTTTTGGCTGGGACGCATGGTCAATGGAGCTAAGATAAGCGATAAGCTGATAAGGGAGGGGCCCCGATTCGTTCATGTCATCTTCAATTACATGCGGTTAGATGCATAATAAAAAGTTGGGCACTCCGTTGATGCTCGGTTGATAAACCTCTCGAGCTTCAACACGATGTTGTTTTGCTTATTATTAGACCTAATAAAAAAAAAATTGAATCTGCGCAAATTTCTCGTTTTACGGATCCTCATTCTAGATGATGATGTTTTCGCGCCCCGAAATTAGTACCAGTACCACCATTTTTTGCAACGTCATCTTCAGCAAGATGATCCCCTTAAAGTTCTGCCTCCCAAATCTTTCTAGCTAATCAATTAGCCGTGAAAATCGTTCTGTGGGCTTCTTTATACCTAATTCTCCAGTGTGAAATCCCACTCCTTGAAGGCCTCACGGAACGCTCGTACGTCCGCCTCCTCCTCTTCCTGAGATTGAACCACATCCTGCCATTTGGTGCGGTCCTCCAAACCAAGCAGCTTCGCCATGACCTTTCGAGGATATTGCAGATCGAACCGCACATCGTCGCCGAATCTCAGCAGCAGACTCTTGCCAATAACCCCGTCCTCCTCCTCAGCCCAAATCCAAACCCGTAAGAAGTCACCCTCTATCTGGTCGGCCGTGTCAAACTCCTTCGTAATAAACTTGCCGAGTTTCATGTCCTCGGCCAGCACCCGAAATCCAGCCTCGACGAGACCCTTGGCGACCATCTCGGCCGGCACAGGGAGAAACTGCCAATGGTTGTGAATGTTTCTGGCGCGACTGATCTCCCAGGTCACGGCTCCGAGCTTCCTCTTTGATCGTGAAGCTAGGGCGCCCTGCAGCGAATCTCTGAACCGCTTCATTTCTTGATATGTGTTTTGCGCCGTGGCGCCAAGGATCGAGACGTGCTCGAGTGGGGTGATTATGAAATGCCCTGGGAAATCGAGGCCTTGCTTTTTGAATGTGTCTGGTGCTGTAAGAGGGCCCTTGGCAGTAGCAAGATACGAATCCTCCCCAATGCTGCAGACCATGTGCGTAGAGAGATTGGGGTTACAGAGGCAGAAAAAGCACTTTTCAGGCCCAGGAGGCGGGGACTGCTGCCGACGGCGCTTGTGGTGATCGCGGTTCGAATGGCCATTCCCAAAGCGAGAATACCCGCCTTCTTCGGCGGGCCGCTTCCTCGTTTGGGCCTTGTAAAACGGCGTGATGGTGCTGCCCGCCGGAGGTGTAGTAATGGACTCCTGCTTGTTAAGCGTGAAGGCATACATGGCCTTGGCCTTGGCTGTGTTACCCATTGGCGCCAGTGATATGAATCGCGTCAGCGCGATGCCTTTCTCCTTGTCTTCGTCGGAAACCTCCGGGAAGAACGGCTCCCGCTCAAAGAAGAAGTCTCCTGGAGACATGGCAAGGTGATAGCGGGGTTTGAGAGCATCGCAGAGCTCTGAAATTGTTGAGCTGCCGGGGGCGATCTCGGCGGTTATACCAACCTCCCGAGCCTTGGGACTGTTTTTCCATATGTCCTGAGGCCACATGGTGGTCAAGAGGATATCGGCACTATTGGCTCCTCGCAGAGCCTTTGCGTCGCCCTCGGTATGGAAGGGCTCGTATTGATCCTTTGACTGGCCAGCAATAATGTTAGGATCCAAGATGCCCCCGAGAGCAACAATGCGGATCCCTTCGGATGTCTTTGTTACGCTGCGTTTGCCGAGGTAATGCAGATTTGGGGCCACTTCTTCATCTTTCTCAATCTTTTCGATCACTCGCGGGGGGAGTGGGATATTTCCGACGGTGAAGTAAGTTGAGCAAGGGACCTCGATTCGGCCTTCGAGTAGGTCGGTCAATTCATCATCCTCATCTTGGCCGAATAGGTTGCCTGTGACGATGGCGAAGTTGAATGCATTCTTTTTCTGCAAGCTTGACAGCTTGCTAAATGCCGAGCGAAGCTGGCCGTTTACGCTGCCAAAGATGAAACTGATGACGCAATTAGCTTGGCCCAATCAAAGAATACCACCGACGATAATTGCACTCACAGCTTTGACATTGCGGGATTCAAGGATATTGTGAAGAAGTAGATGAGTATGGCTTCTCATGGAGCAGAGCGATATTGATCATCTAGGTGAGAGAGGATGGAACTGGTAGAATAAAAAGTTGAAGCTCAGAAAAGGTTTATAGAGAGCTTTGGATCCACTTTCTGGGAATTTATTGGATAGATACAGATATTGGAAGGCAGGTATGGCTTAATATGGTAAAAATAAGACGTCATTTACAAACTAGGTGGTGATGCCCATTTCATCCAATATACTTGAAAAGGCACGCTGTTTGATGCAAGCTGGCAGTGGCAGCTGGCACGCGCTTGCAAGCAACGATGAAGAAGACGCGACGTTGAAATTCTTATCTTCTTATCTTAGCGCCTCATTGCAGAAATTAGTGCGGGTAAGGTGAGATTGGAGGTAACTCCCCTAACCCTAGTGCAGAGCACGCCCCAATTCCCTGATTTTAACAACCCAGAGGTGTCCGAGAATGAAATCTTAAATACATATTGACCTAATAAAGCACATGGCCATCATGACATTTAGTTAAACAAAAATTGCTTTCTACGCACTTGACGCAACACCTCGACACATCCTTCTATTCTTCTGTCCGAAAGCCACGTTGAAACTCCGGGAGCGCACAGGGAAAGTTCAATCCTTGCTCCCCACATTTCCACGGCTCCGTCCGTGTTTCGGCGATTTCCAAATAGGTACTACGGAGGTACGTACCTAGCACCAACCTCATCTTATCACCACCCCCTTCCACCCAGTCAACATTGTTAATTCCCTAACCCAACCCATGCCCATGATGAAGCAGACCGCCATATAAAGAAATGGTATTGAATAGAGGAGATAAAAATTTAACTTTTCTCGTGATTTAGTGAATTAGCCCTTTTTGCGTCATCCATCGTAACGAACCAGATGCCTAGACAAGTTGGTAAATGAGCGAGACCGGGGGAGGGGGGTGTAAATCTATGATCAGATTATCTGAGCTTGACTCAACCTGGAAGTTTGTTTTGTTTACTTGTCTCAAAACCTCAAGGTCGACATGTCATGCGGGTTTGCACAATCAGATGGCCAAGATGGTGACATGGCATCTGCCACCGGGCCTGAATGTTAAAAACGTTCAAAATGGTTTGATTGCTTAATAGCGAAATCGTCAAAACCTACACAGTGATCCTCTCTTTTGCAGTCCTTACCATCAAACATCTCACCCGATACACACATCATCCTCTTTCCTTATTATCATGTCAACCGTTCAATTCATGTGCACTAATTATAATGACTCTCAAAACTCAGATGCCACCTTGACTTCAAACATTGACCTAAGTAATAGACAAACTGAAATACATCGACACAAATGTCAACAGGGCTCCAGCAAGGATGAGTCACAAATCACAGCGGCCATCCATCAACCTCTGGTCACCGCGCCATCACCAAATGACTGTCATGAAACCATCGGAGTGTACTTCATTGATAATTTCTACAATCAAGCAACAGGAATCTATAAACTCAGAAATTTTAGACATTTTTTTTAGTCTTATTTCTAACTGCTTGCTATAACAATTCACTGTTTTAGCAAGAGCCAAATGACTCAAAATGGAGAGTAGAAACCGACTTTGACAGCGCCTTTTTCTCTTCTCCATCTCCATGGGAGGTGTGGGAAACCACCCCAACTAGCAGCGAGGCTGTTATGTGCGACATTGTGATGTTATAATGGTCGGTGGTGGGCAATTCAGGTGATGCGCCAAAAGACAAGTTAGTCTGGCTCGTCAAAACCAAGACAAGACTTCTTTTCCATGCACGCACTCTTCTCCCTCAATCAAGAGTGAGTGACGGCCACCAACCCATTCACATGCCGACTTATCACAAAATAACCTCTACGCATGCTCCTCCCTTTATGCACTTGGACGTTCTTTTTTTTTTCCTTTTTTTTTTTTTCCCTCCCTATCCTCCGAAGAAAACCTTGCAAATCACTGCAAGCGCAATGTGGAAGGCTCAAAGTCCATTCATCACGAATTGGCTTCCAGGAGGGGGTATCGTAGAAAACGTAACACGGGAAAACGAGTGCTCAGTGTATGTCGGACTGCGCTTGGTTGACGATCTGGTGAAGTAATTCGTACCGGGAAAGGAGACGGAAATGCCCGCGAGCGGGCAGATGACATGCAATCGTTGCCAGCTCCATGATGAACCCCATGACATATAAATAAAAGGGTCCCTTTGCTGTAGCATCTTGATCGCAAAAAGTATTACAGAGTCCTTTTGCCAGTGCATGCCGTAATAAGAGCTCACAACTGACATCTGTCCGTGGATTTCAGCTGATCCAGTGGGAGTGAGGGACCTCTTCCTAGTATCTGTTGGCCAATGGGCCGCCGTGCCGGCCGAACGAGCGTTCAAAAATTGGTGGGACCAAGTTGACGAACCAGAAGATGCTGAATCCAGAACCGCAAGAAGAAAACCGAATAACGTGACGCTATGCCATATGGTCTAATGCCGAAGAAAAAGAAATGCTGTGGTTTGCCGACGATCGTAGGATGACCAATCCTTCTCGTGGCAAACAGCCTCGAACACCAATTTTGTGGGGAGCTTCCGCAATTTATACAATTGAAAGTAGACAAAACAAAACGAAAAAAATAAAAGAAAGGAATTAATGGCTGCTGGGTATGTGCTTTGTGTTAGGAAAACGATAGCGCGGCCGCAATCTGCCTGCTCTCGCCGAGGGCCATAAATACTGCAGCCTCAAATCAGTTTTCGAGCAGATGTGGCTTGAAATCATGACTTTTGGTGGTTAATTTAATCCGACAAGATGCATTTTCATCCGGGGGTCCAAGGTCTCAGAATGAGGCCATGCGCCTGGTAGGACCTTTATCGCCAGGAACCGGAGAGGTCCCTAGCCTGTCGACGAAATCGCAGTCGCGAGAAGTGATGCGGCCGGGAGCAGTAGGAGAATCATGAATGCTCCTATTACGCTGACCAAAGGCGTAGGTCTGAGCACGTCCGAAGCCCCGACGATTCTGGCGCAAGCGACCCATCTCACGCTCGCAGGTGTTAACATGCTCAGCGTCGTTCATCTCGACATACGCCTGCGGAGAACAGCGCTCGCGGTGCTCTTCGAAGAAACCGCTGTACCCTCCCTCAAGGATGTAGATCTCGGGGTAGGTGAGGCGGGGGTAGTGCTCTGCGTTAATGGTGCGGTCCTCTGCACGGATATGACGGGCCATGATGGGAGCCCGATGAGCTGAGTATTCGCAGTGGAAGATGACGAGAGTGCGACCCTGGATTGGGGTGCGGAAGAGATGAGATGTCAACAGCTCCTTGTCGTTGTAGTTGATGGCCCCATCAATATGACCGCCCTCATACTCGTACTCGAATCGGCAATCAATAATCATCTTGTGCTCAAAGTGTTCGCTGTACTTGCCATCCAGAACCTCGAGCAATGTGCTGCGCGCAATACGCGGGATACTGTCGTTTTGACCTTGGGGGAAGAAGTGTGGCAAGAGCGGCTCGTGGGGTTCCTCCACATCGGTTACCGACTGAAGACTGCAAACAGGCGCAGATGGTTCCTTGTTAGTGTTAAGTACATCCTCGGCGCTCTCAAACATGCTCAGCGATCGCCGAAATTGCCTGCGGGGGCGGCCAAAGGGATTGGCCGAGGTTCGCCGCGCATGGTTGATAGGCGACCCGTTACGTACGCCACTCATTGAGGTTAGATTGTTGAAGTGAGTCTTTGCTCTACCTGCCATGGGAGGGCATGGGCTGTTGGAGCTTTGGGGCCGACGTTCCTGCGGGGGTGAATCCTCAAGGGGTGAGCGCTGAAGAGGTGAATCCTGAAGGGGTGAACGCTGAAGGGGTGAATCCTGAAAGCATTCGCTCAACGACATGGCCGAAGTTGGCGAGGATGGGAGCTGCGGCTCTGCGCCGAATCTGAAGGACGAAAGCTGCTTATCACCATTGTTGCGGTTAAATATCATGCCGGTGCTGAGACCTTTGGCACGGCTGATGGATGGACGAGTGAATCCAAGCTTCCGTCGCCTGGGAAGAACATTGAATAGATTAGCACCTGCAGATCGAACCCCGCCGGTCCAAATTGTAGAGTTTGGACTTACTCCGCTCCAACGGCTTTGGACGGGTCCACTGACGACTGGCGTGCGACCGGAGACTCCAAGATGATGTCGTCAGACGGAGGGACACCCGGTGTAGGTGATCTAACATCCATCTCATTCGGAAACGCAACCTTTGGCGGCAGTGGTGACACATCTATCACGTCGACATGGCCAGGTGATGAGGATGGTGCAAGAGGAGGCGTGGTGAGATATCCTGCAGACACACAGACACACACGTATTCCGTCAGTTCAAATGCTTTTTTTGGTAGTGCATCCCAAGATGGTTTCCCCGCTTACCACGAGACCTATAACCATCTATTATGGCGGCCGTTGTGAACAAGGCGCGACGCGGGGTTGGAAACATAGGACTACTGCATGATTACGTGTGTAAGTAAGCTTCTGGTTCTGGTTCAAGCAGCCAATTTCACCTCGACTAGGTGGCTGGTAGGGCGAAACACTAACCTCGCATCGTTGAGCTTAAAGTTTTGTGACAGGTCGGCGGCCAGTGAAGCGGCGGGAGAGGATCCTCTAATGCCCTTGAAAAACTCTTGGTTGCCGCGTTGCAATGCTTTTTTGTCGCGCATGTTCAAGGAGGAGGAGTTGGGGCCCAGAGGGCTGGGACCCAAAGGCGGGCCGAAGAGGTTTTGACCAAAGGTGGGAGGCGCCGGCCGCATGGCAGCCAACGGCGAGGACGTCTCCATGATGTCGGTTACTGATAGACCGACTTGTGGTGGTCAATTCTGGTCAATTGGCCAGATGGTCGTTTGTCCTGTCTGTCAGAGTGGTGAGTGAGCTTTGGATAGTGGTGTGGCAGCGAAGTTGCATGTGCAGCAGCCGATGTCGACAGTTGCAAATCGCAGATGGCAACCTTGGACGGAAGAGACTGAGCGAGCGCAATAGGCGGCCCTGATGCTGCAACCTGCCACGAGGATGTTCCAAAAGTCACTTGAGCATGAGTTGATGGTTGACGACTGCAATTGGGAAATGTCGAGAAAAACTGATGGAAGGTCGGAACAGTGGTTGCTGGGGCCAGCTGTGAGATTTCTCGTCGTCCGGTGCAACGCGGGCGGTCTGCTGTGGGTGGGCAGAACCAGGATGGCAGAGACCAATAAGTCAAAGATGGACGATAGCGGGGTTCCGCCCCAGTGGATGCGACCAACTGGCGGAAGGAAAGAACGCCGGGGAACGACGGGGGATGCCTTTTTTATTCCAGGTTCACAGCAGGGCCAAAAAAACGATTTAACGAAAGATGGAAATGGATATCGGGACCAAATATCACCAGCCGACGACGGGGGAGGTGTGCGCCGGTTTGGGGGAGGGGGAGGGTGTGGGATAAATGCACGCCGCCGGCACGCGCTTGAGGATCCAGGCCAGGTTGGTATCGGCGACGGGAGGTGTGAGAACTTCAAGTTCTGCTCTTTTATTCTTAATTTTTTTTAAATGTTTCCTTCAGGAATTGTGGTTCACAGTCACCTCGACGCTCAACGTGCGGCTGCAGACTGTCAAATACGGAAGAGAGAGATTACGAGAGGGCGACCAGCGGTTAAGAAGGGATTTCCATCCCCCGACGTGGTGCACAGCTTCAACAGGGAAGCCCGATCAAGCATTCAGTTGGTTTTCCTCGCAGGTTGTCAGGGGCGATTGCTGGCTGGGTGTGGTAGCTTAAGCGCAAGGGACCTTTCTTCTGGATGCGACGGGGGCCCTGCTTCTGGGAAATGTGGAGCGTTGGAGCTGCTTCCCTGCACACAGGCCGAGCCCGCAGCGGACCACAGGCGCAAATGCTGAGCACAGAAGCGAAGCTACCACAGCGCTTGTTGCGTAGACTTTGTCCATGTGCCAGTTGGGACGAAAGTTACATGACCTGCATCGAGAGGCTCGCACACCATCGAGGTAACTGCCTAGCGGGCTGCACGCAGATTGATGTACCCAGGTACCGCACCACCCAACATCACCATTTTTTATTATTCTCTGTTCCAGGGCAGCAATGTCCGGGTTGACATATGTTCATTGCCAGTGGAGGATGCTGTGGGCCTATGACGAACCTGATTGCCCATGAGAACCCAGGAACGAGAAAAACATACCATTGTCATGGTGGAATACGCCGTGGAACGGATGAGATAGCAAAAATATTTTGAAGGTTCGACTGTGCCGTTTTTCCAGTCGGGACTTCCATGCTTAACAAAGAGGAGGCTGGAAGCCATTCCATTTTTCTGGAGGAGACGCCGTCCGTCATCGATTATATTTGTGACCCACCATTGAGCGGCTCAAAACTTGAAGATTTCAAACCTGCGTGCACCAAGTTTTAGCTTTTGCCGGTCAACCTGTCAAAAAAAGAGAAGAAACAGAAGGTCGGATGCCCTAAATCTAGTGCTGGAATCATCCGCACTCGATAGCTCAAACTATATCATCCAGCCATTGGGATGTTTGGGACCAGCCCTTTGAATCGTTCCTGTTTCAAGAGTTTCCGGCAGTGACGCACTGGCAAGAAGATCCTGATACATTAATCCCAATCGAGTTCAGGGCCCTCATCAAACAACAATTCTGTGCTACAAGGACGCAGCATCTCCGTCCTACAGTTCCGCGCTGGTTGCCGTGAGATGGGGGGCAGAAAGACGATCCCACACATCTGGCCCGGCAACCGTCTGATGGTAGCATGAGAAGGCAGGGTTTCCAGGGTTCAGTTCGCGAAGCGTTGTTTCGGAACCCATGGAGGTTTCGCCGGCGAATGATGTTCTCCATGAAAACATTGAGTACCCGCTGGACAGTGGGAATCTGCAATTTTTCATCAGCATCAGAAGAAGCGCTGTGCGTTTTATTAGCGCCCCGGTCTCCATCTTTTCTCCGCGGTAACCTACCGATTATGTACACTTCGTAAGCTTGTTGGGAACACACTGGACGATATCCAGGGTCATTTAAAATGAGCAGTCAACCGACACACCAGTGAGCGGCCAGGAAACGACAATTGCTCGGCTTGGTAGTTGAGGGAATTCGTGCAGCTGCGCTGGACGCTTCACCCACGTGTTTCGGTTTACATTGGCCTCAACCTGCCATCGAATGTTTCGGCGGCTGGTTGAAAGGTATCAAGTGGGGAGACGGAAGAAATCGATATCAATTGGGTCGACCTACGCATTGCATTTACCTAGGTGAAGCAAAAAGACACTGTTTGAGCACAGACAGGGAGAATGGCCTTTATAATCAAGATGCCGCGCAACCTCCAAAATGGTCAGCATCAAAGAGCCTTCCCGTTTTGCATATATCAATTCCCTCCATTTAACTTCTGGCAGGTTTGGCAATGCTTCCATGATATCCTGTAGTGCAAGTGACTGCTACATAGTGGATTTGAACGAAACCTACCGCAAGCAAGCAAGATTCTGGAATGAATTGCGTCAGAAGGCTGGATTCACCGTGCTTCCCGGCAACGACAGCGGCATCCTGACCTTGTTCCTACTATGGATTGGTCTCAGGTGAAAGGCCAGGTCGGAGTTGGATTCTCCTTCTTCATTGGCTAGTGTTCCCTTGCTTGGCGAACGATAGCGATGAGTGATGTCCAGACGGATTCAGCTATTGTTTGCATCCCGGTTCCCGTCTCGGATTCATGGCTTCAATACCGGCAAAACACAGAAACATGTGCGCAGAGGCCCTCTGTGCGGCAGACAGACCCCCAAGAAGCTCCAACCCAGGTCTCACTCGCCCCAGACCGTAAACGCGGAGAATATTCATGCGGCTCTCTCTCATAATTATACCGAGTGTTATTAAAACAGTCTGTGAACTCGAGCTCAATATGAGCTGAAGCACTATTTATTTCTTGAGGTCACCGTGAGGGGTTCAGTTTCGGGGTGTCGAATGCCAGCCTTCTCGCTTCAACTATCCCCAATTGGGAAAGACATCATCCTTTGGCAGGGCTGGGGGAGCAAGCCCTCCCTGGAGAACAAGATCATCCCTCATCCCATAAAGCTTCCATGGTCCGCTTCGTCATATTCTGGTGATTTGGTTCGATGGCACCAATTAACCCGAATCTGTGTGATCTGCTCTAGCCTCTTGGATAACCACAAAAATAAAAAGAAGTTCAAACAAGTTATGGAACAAAGAGTCGGCACCGACGACAACCAAAATATTGTTTGTTTACTTTTGATCACTGGGTCCCCGGATGTCGTTGGGATTGCCAGACTCTTACCTGCAGCTGCAAAGATCTGCCCTCACCGCCACGGTGCGCTGTTGTCCCACAAGAGCTCGCGCCTGGGCTCTCAGAACCGAGAGTGCCAGTTCATTGCGGCCCAGCTCACACGGGCAGCGCCACAGGCCGCACTCATCGAAGTGTCCCGCGTTGCTCTGGCCCAAGCCATGCAGAAAAGGCCCCAAGTGGATGACATTTTGGGCAGGGTTGGGCTGCCAATTGCATGGGTCTGTTTGAGATTGCTACATGTGAGGGAGTGCCGTGCGCACAGAACAAAAGAAGAAATACAAGATCTTCGCGGGGAAGTGAGAAAGTAAACAAAAAAAAAACTGACGCGAGCAACGCGAACAGACGGCGTGAGGGGAAGCTTTTAGTACATGTGTAGAATAAACACAAGGGACGAATCACCGTGCCTCCCTTGCCTCCCTTGCCGCGGGGTAGCAAGGCAGCACGTGCTGAGAACACACGGTGTCACATGACCAAGGGAATTCGCTCCAGTCCCTTTTTGAGCCTTCTGTGCACCCGTACGAGCTTCGGTGAGCCATGAGAGGGTCTGCGGGGAGGTTGGGGAGGATGGCCGCCCCAAAAGTTTGATGATCCTCTCAACGCTGGTGGAGATCACCCGCCGTTGAAGTACAGATATATCCTAGAAGAGCAACGGTATGTACCTCTTGGAGATTTTAGTATAAACTGACTTGATAGGTGCCACGTCGAACATGGGACAAGATCCTCGAGAGTACATCGGCGGCGATCGTTCTGGCCTCTCCTGATAGTACGGGTTGGAACTCCCCGACGGTTTTGGATATGATTATTCTTCTTGAAAGAAACAAGATCCGGGCCAGAGAAACGGGATTTTGTCCGAACCTTTGTGGAACGCGGCGGCTCTTCTCATGTACTATCTTCAATCACTCTGGGGTATTATTGGACCTAATAAACCGTAATTAGCATATTTTGAAGAGGTGGGAATTCTCTTCTCGTCAACAAACCCCTCTATTAGTAACACACCTTGCAATCTTCCTAGTGAATTTTACACAAAGGGGCATATCCGTATACTACCACAAGACGGAAGGAGGCATTATGCGAGCAATACCAATAGTGCAATGGACTACATATACTGTCAAAAGCCAGCGGACTGCTGTCGTCAAGCTACCCCGCACAAAACACCAATGATCAAGCGTATATGGTGAGCATCTGGTTCATAGTACGTACATGTTGGGTCGTCGTTCATCAACAGAACTCCACAACACAGCTTCAACAGGTCCGGTGCGACAGGGGTACCCTTCCCCTTCAACGGGTGAAAAACAGTGGGGTCCAGGCTAGACTCTTGGTTAGAACCCACAACGAAGCAGCTCTTTTGTCTCCAGACAGTCGCGCCGGAGCCAGGGCTTCTTTTCTCGGGTTCCATTTTCGCAAACGGTTAGGGCGGTGAATTAATCAGGGCTTTGTTCCCAACGAACCCGTTGCCCGGGTGACGGCCGGAATGTTTGGTTCACAGCTGGCCAAGTAAGATTATCTGGCCTCAGCAACAATGGGTTCAGGATAATTTTTTCCAGGGGTGAGGCGGGAAAAATCGGCGGCCCACCACCTGTTACCTGTTGCAACGGATTTCCCTCATGTAACTTTTTCGTCCACATTCGCGGCTATGGCTGCAAGGCAAATCGCATCCCTGGGATTAAGATATCAGGGACTTTTCCTTTTCTCTACATATACGGCACGGGCACGGGCGCAGTCGTAGCAGACGATCCAATGATTGCATAGTGAGCACTATTCGTGGGTACCATTTTGCAGAAGATTTCACGTTCTCGCGATCGTCCCCGAGATACGAACTGATGGACAGGCATGGTCAAGTTGCTGTTTAATTACGTTCCGGCCTGGTTCTGCACCGTGATAGAAGACATTTTGATATAGCATCCTGAAACCTTGAAATTTTCAGACCCCAAGTCCATAGAGATTCCAAAAAGCTCAAGATTTTCCCGTAGAGGGCAATTGAACCGCAATTTAACTGACAACCTTCGCTTTCAAAACTGGTTTCTAAGAGTCTTGCAAAATCGCCCGTTTCTTACACGGATATTTCAGGGTGAAAAAAATGCAAGAAAAATAGCCAAGATGATTAGCAGCATCCACAGTAATGATGTGAGATGCCACGCACGGTATCCTTCCTATACATACAACAAGGTGTGGTTGAGAGTCTGCTTTTATTACTAGGTGGTTCTCAGATTGCAGCAGTCAACATCTGCCGACGCTTTGTTGATAAACTCTCCCACCTGTTCTCGACTATCTTTCCTTAAGAAATCGAGACACAGCTCCAAGGTCGCGAGAACAGCAAATCCCAAGTTCCTTGGATCCTCAAATATCTAGAAATCTCACAATTATTACAAGCGGGCTATGGGCTCTCAGCAAGATTGATACCAGGCTGCTTCTCTCAATATGTCCATTGAATTGGATTTGATGGACATTTCCTATCTCGCAGTGAAACATTGACATGCACAAACCGGGGTGTTGACGACATTGCGACAAATGGGGAGACCCCCCTTGCAAAATGATAACGAATTACCGCGAAACTTCACCCCGATACGTCGCTTATCGGCGGAGGTGCCAAGAGGCGGTGAGAAATGGCAGTACACAGCTGCCCCGCTAAAAATTTACAGAATCCATTGATTTTCCAGAGGTTCTCCATGTTCTGAGAGGTAGGCTAAATTATAGCAGATAGGCCGACGCAAAGCTGGTCCCTCGAACAAAATAAAATCGACCGCCGAGAAATCACCAATTACGAATCGGAGCAATCAGAAAACAAGGAAAAAGTAGAATTAATTCACAACAAACTGAAAAATAGAAAATCCAGTAAAATAATGGCCAACAAAAGGAAACGCGCCCCCAAGGAGGGTCCCAACGAAGTTCAACCTACCCAAAAACGATCAAAATCAGAGACGCCAGCCACCAATGGAGCGACAAAGTCCAAACCACCAAAAGCAGCAACTCTCGATAGGGCATTGTTCGTCGAAAACCCAACGGGCGAAGATCGCAAGAGGGAAGCCGAGCTCTACGACAAGCTGGGTCGCGAAGACGTTGACGAGCGCATCGAGGCCGCCGATGCCATCATTTCGAGCCTGCTCGGCTCTGGCCAAGAGTCCGTCGCCGAACCCATCCTGCGCCGCCACCTCGAGAAGCGACTGTTTCGTGGGCTTGCTAGCGGCAGAAATGCGTCGCGGTTGGGGTTCAGCTTGGTCATCACCGAGATCCTCAACCAGTTATTTGGGGAAAAAAATCTGGCGGGCAGCAAGTACACTGGCATGACGTTCGAGGAGGTGCGCAAGATCCTTGTGCGCAGCACGACGCCGTTTGGAAACCTGGGCGGACAGGAGGAGAGGAATCACTGGTTTGGTCAGCTGTTCGGCATCGAGTGCTTTGTGCGCGCTGGCGTCGTAGCCGAGGACAAGGACAAGTGGTTGGTGGTTCTAGATCTGCTGGTCGAGCTATCACATAAAAAATCGTGGTTGAAGCCGCAGTGCGGGTTCATTATCGTGCAGGCTGTGTCGCAGATGAAGAAGGATCTCGCCGAGGAGACTTTGAAGAAGCTCGCTGATCAAGGTTTTGCCAAGACTCCCGAGGGGGTTGCTATTTGGATTGCTGCGTTGGACCGATTCCCTGATATCAAGGTTCCTGCGCAACCATGGAGGGACCCCCTTGCTGCTTCATCACTGCCAGCTCTGCCTGCTGCTCTGAAGGATAGCGGGAGGGACCAATCGAATGACGAGGTCGGGGGTAAGAAGCCCAAGCAGGGCAACTGGACTGCCCAGCTGCATTTTGTATGGGATCTGATCCTTGCACGCTTTGCTAAGCTCGGCGCAAAGTCGGAGGACGATGCATCGGAGCAGTTTAAGCAATTTTGGAGCCGGGTTGTTGACGGTGAGCCTTTGTCCTTCGCTGAGTTCCGTATTCAGATTGACTAACAAGAATCTTAGAGGGCTTCTTCTCCAAGAACGCGTCAGATAGCCAGAAGTTCTCTGGTTTCATGATCTTCCAAAAGATGCTTGAGGGTGCCGCAAGCTGCCAGTTTATTTTAAAAACGCTCTTCAGCAAGAACCTCATGACTTGTCTGATGAACCAAGCGGCCAAGGAGGACAGGTACCTCCACCGAGCCGCGATCAAAGCGCTTAAAGCGATTGAGACTGCAGTCCAAACGAACCCATCCTTCCTGCCTGTCATTCTGAAAGAGCTCTTTGGTAAACACGGCGCATATAACTTTGATCAGCGAACAAACACCAAAACCGTGGACAAGCTTCTGCAATACACAACCCTATCAACCATCAAGGCAGTCCTCAAGGCGTTACAGCTCAAGGACATATCCAAGAGTGGCCTTGATGAGGAAAAATACTATCAAGCTCTTGGCAACTATCTGTTCAGATTGGCTAGCATCCCTTCAGAAGGTGCGGATATCGAGGCTAGCAAGTCAGTTCCTGGTTTGGCAATCAAGGTGTTGACCGAGCTGGCCTACTCGAACAAGTCTGTCCCAGAAAGCGTTCGGGAGAACCTTCGGACGAGATCTACTTCTGCGTTCGCCAAGCTCGTCAGAAGGCCAGAGGATTTTGGCTTCCTCTGCGAGGCTATCTTATCTATCGAGACCGAGGTCGACCCTGATGACGAGATTGCTGGAACCGTTCTTCCTCAGGCGTTTGAGCGGTTAAAGGACCTTCTTGACCCCTCAAAGGCCACCAAAGCGAATAGGGAGTCCCGGCAGGCTTTGGCTTTGCTGCATGCCGTCGGCGTCTTGCAGTTTTATAACCAAGAGCCTGACATCATGGACGTTTTTGAGGAACTTGAGGAGTGCTACGAGAAGCTTGGGAAAGAGGAGGCTGACGCTGACGAGGGCGCTTCCGAGTTTTTGGTTGAAATCCTGCTTGCTATGATTGCTCGGCCGTCCTCTCTCATGCGTCAGGTCTCGCAGCAAGTCTTCGAGGCGTTTACCGGTATCATGTCCAACGAAGCCCTCAAGCTGTTGACGGACCCTCTTGCCGTGGAGGAGAACGACAAAGGCCGCCAAGCCCTCTTCAGTACGGAAGACGAGGACATGATGGATGTTGACGAGGAGGATAATGAAGAGCATGATCACGACGATGAGGAGGAGGAACTCGACTCCGACGTCGAAATAGTTGACCTCGAGGGTGTCAGCTTGGAAGATCCAGACGACAGTGAGGAAGAGGAGTCAGGTGACGACTCAGAAAAAGAAGAAGATGTTGATGAAATGGATGATGATGAAACTGAAGACAGGGATGAAGCTCTCCTCAAGGCCCTTTCCGAAGCTCTTGGGCCCCACGCCCTCAACCCCAACGACGAGGACGCCGATTCAGATGCAGCATCCGACGTCTCCGACTCGGAAATGCTGGCTGGTGACGCCAACCTCGCGCAAATCTTCAAGCTTCGCGCCAAGACCACGAGCAAAAAGCAGCAAAAGAAGGACGCCAAAGAAACCGTCGTCAATTTCAAGCACCGCGTCCTCGACCTCCTCGCTATTTTTGTAAAGAAGGAGTCAGCAAACGCTAACCCATTGGCGTTCGATGTTTTGCTGCCGTTGCTTCACCTCATCCGCACCACATCCGTCAAGCCGTTAGCTAACAAGGCCCACGACGTGATTTCAAACTTTTCAAAGGGTCTCAAGAAGGCCAAGGCGAGCGTCGCCGTCGAGGCCGACTCGGACGCCCTGCTGGCCATGTTGGCCGATTTGCACGAGGAAGCATCCAAGGATCCTTCGCACGCTTTTGCAAAGGCTGCGTCAACCGCCAGCTTGGCCGTTGCTGCTGTTTTGTGCGGCGAGGCGCAGGACAAGACGGATCAAGTGTTCCTGCTGTACGCCAAGACGCAGCTCAGGTGGTTCAAGGGCGAGGTCAAGATTCAGCAAGCCTTCTTTTCGGACTGGCTCAATTGGTGCCAGAGTCATGCCTCTGCTGCAGCTGCTGCCGCCGCCTCCGCGGCTGCGGTGGCGGATAAGGAGAAGGAAGAAAAGGATGAATAGATAGGCTTGACTCAATGTTAGATAGATGATCAATACCCTAGACTAGATACTTTGTTGGCAATAATATTTGAAAATTTGCTTCTCTTTCCTAGAAAAACAGATCATTCATGTGATGTGGACGCCATGACATCAACTTCACCAATCAGTAATTACCTTTTGTATTTCCCTTCATGAACTGCCAGATGGAAATTTCTTCTTTTTGTACTCATTTCTACCTTGAACAACACCCAATCCAGTCCAGTTCTCAAGCCCGGAATTCTTTCATGTTGAGTGTAGTAATCGTCGTCGCTTGCCATATGTTTACAAATTACCAATCCCCAATAAACGCCTTTAACCTCCCGCCCAGTTTTCTTTAGTTTGGGTCTCTACTCCTCCATCTTCTCTCCCTCCTTTGCCTCTTCTTCCTCATCACTATCCTCGTCCGCCACCGCCTTCCTAGCCAACCGCTCAGCCTCCTCCCTAAGCGCCTTGGGGACCTCCTGGTGCTTGCCCTTGGTTGGGCCGTCCGCCCCGCTGATCCAGGACATCTCGAGCTCAAATTCCTTATCCTTGCTATCGTCATGCGCTACGTAAATGATGCGCGCCGCCTCCTTGACTGCTTCCTCAAGCGAGATGCCCTCCCCGCTCAGGTCGAGCTTCTCCAGCTCCGCCTTGGCCGCCTGCCTCCCCTTGCCCGTGGCAGCTCCGTAGTATCCCCAGTACAGACCTGAGGGCTCAATCATGTAGAGGAAGGGACCGCCGTGCTTCTTGGAGGTATCCTTGCCGCCGGCGCCACACGAGGGGCCGCTGCCGACCTCTCCGTCGACGGGCAGTTCGAGCTCGCTGTCGAAGCCGCCAACAATGGCGGTGATGCCGAAGGGCCGGACGGACTGGTACAGGGTGTACGCTTGCAGGTAGCTGCCCATGCGGTTGGCGAGGTCGGCGGTCGGGATTGGCGTCTTGAAGGTGTCGCGCCATGAGCGCGACTCATCGCGGGCTCGGTCTACAAAGTGCCGGCCGTCGGGGACCATGCCGGAGTATACCTACAGAGGGGAAGGGTTGGTCCGCGGTTTAGTTGGGGTACTGATGATGATGATGATGATGATGATTATGATGATGCGGGGAGAGGAAAAGCTTACAACGCCCAAATGTCTGTCGACGGTTGCGATGCGCTTGTTCGCGCCTGGCTTGAGCAGCTTGGATGTGACAATCTTCTCCACGGCCAACACGACGCCATCCTTGCACCGGATACCGATAGAGGTGCCACCATTCTCGACGGCCTTTACGGCGTATTCGACTTGAAAGTTGCGGCCATCGGGGGAGAAGATGGAGTTGGCGAGATCGTAACCTGTTCCTATCGAAGTCTGCGGGGCAGGGAGGACGGGAGGGGGTTAGTTGTCAGCTTCTGTTGGCAGGTTTCAAGAGGCATCACCAGTCAAGTGCCACCGTGGGGATTGAGACGGAGGGCCAGGGAGCCAGGGTTGGTGGAGAATACCATACCATTGTGACGGTAAAACTAACTTGACTTTTGAATGAATTAAGTTACGGAGAGGTCTTTTTCGACAAGCCAAAACTTCTGGTAGCAGTCGGTGTGGTTAGGAATGGCAGCGTTGGATTATTGGTTTGGCGGGGGATTCGGGTATGGAGATGGTGGTTTTGCGTCGGTCGTTGAGGCGGGAGCTTGTTGCTGCATTGCTGAGCTCCCCCCCATCAGGCAGCCTGAGCTGCGCGTTGCTTGCAAGCCAGGAAAGCTCAAGGTTGGGTGGGGCAATGAATTGTGGCTCGTGCTTCCCTCGCCCTGTTCAGCCCGACTTGACATTTCAGCCACCCCGCATCTGGGATACCGCACAGGCCAACCAGCAACCATGGCTGTCGGTTACCTGGTCACCCCTGAGCCCCTTTTTGGAGGGAGACAACAACATCTATCCAATGTTTTCATCTCAGAAAAATTGTCATCGCACCACATCTTATAGAAGATAGCATATCCGAGATACTGATGACTGTGGTTCTAGAGAACATGCTGAATACGAGAATTCCAAAGCACAATGGGTGACACAGCCCATCATCAGCCGCCATGTCACGATAGTTATTCAGTCATGTTTAGGTTGTAATTACCGTACATCGAGAGAAGGATTTTCCACATGTTTATAAAGTAACAGCTATCAGCAGCCCAGACCTACACCTATTTTCTCAGCGTATTTCCGACATTGGAATCTCAAACTCTGCACCACTAATACTTTAGTCACTGGGTTATTTTAATGTCATTCAACCCCTCCAGAACTATTGTAATAAACCTCAACACCATGAGCAGCCACCGTTCCTCTTCAGGATCTCGGAGTTCCGGTGGTTATCGAACTCCCGAGCAAACTGGTGTTTCCGTCCCTCCCGGAGCTTTTCATCGCACTCAAAGGGCAAGGGTCCGTCACAATCTCCCCGGAGGGAGCCTTCAGCAGACAACCACGGTCGAGCAAATCATATTTGACGTCGACGAGGAGCCAACGGCGCAACGAAGCCCCTACTCAAGTCCTGCAGGTTGTCTACGAGAAACCACAAGAATATCTGACCTGCAGTGCCGGGGGCTCCTCGGAAACGGACTACGGTGCACCAAGATCATCAGGTCCCCAATCCAGCCGCTCTGTGAGCTATGTGCAACCGTACGTCTTCTCCCGGAAGAGGAAAACCCAACAAAATACCTGCTGACATAGGTACTTTTTACTCGCAGTTGGAACGGGATTACCTTTATGCCCGCCAAATTTACGAGACGATAAACAGGTCGGAAGAAGCACCGACACCCCGTCGTCCTTTCATTCCTGGGGAATGGCCTGCAGGCGACGACCCCTATCGGAGCCGGCACGCGCCAACGGTACACAGTCATTCGGGCCACATCAGTTTGGACGTGAACGCCCTGCTCCCCACCATATTTTTGGTTCTTGCTTTCATTTTTTTGGTTGGAATGTGTTCTTCCTAGTCTCACCGTGCGAGTGATTCGTTTTATGTATTTTATTTTATTTTTAATTTAGCAGGTTTGTTATCTTGAGAAGGTGGAGACCTGCCTGCATTTCAATGGCGTTGAGGGATGAGGGAGGCGTGGCTGGTCATTCACACAGCATTGGTTTGGAAGTTAGTAATCGGGGCTATGTGATATGAAGAGGTTAGCTGGTTATAGAACAGAGTGGAAATGGACTCGAGACGCTGATGGAGTTCAACAGGAAGGATAGTATAGCGAGGCCAGCACTTGTAATAATGCAAACGAGTCTGCTGGTCAGGGAAAAGTATTGGACCTCTTCACATCTGGATATAGAGCGTTAGGCTTCACAATTCACAACGTTATGGCCTCTTTTCTTTTTTTTTTTTTTTTTAGTCTCCATGTTGAGGTTCAAACTCTGGAGGATCTCTCAATATGGAAGGCATCAGCGGCTACACTATAAATCTTTTTAGCTGACGATCCAGGGTCTCTCACGACATAAACCTGTAAAATCTTTCCATTGCAATGTAGGAAGTACTGCAAAGCTCGCGAGTTTTACTTAACATGACTTCATAACCAGCATGAGTGCAAGTCATATTTAATAACCTCTGCAAGGACTGCTCCTTCAGGTTTTGTGAAAAAAACTAAATTCCAAAAAAAAAAAAAAAAAAAAAATTTGCTTTCAAATGCACTATGGGGAAGACTTGGCTGATCACCAACACACTCTCTGCAGGTAGAGCAAAGTAAATCGGTTCTGGATTTTTGTAAAACACATCGACCCTTCTTACCAGGTATGATCTCTGATCTACAACATTTTTCAGTTCGGGCAAAAAAAGACAGTAATAAGTACAAAGGGCAGGAGAGCGAGCGTCTGGGAGACAGTGAGCACACAAAGAGAGAGCTAGACAGTGAGTCAAGAAAAGGAAACGTCAAAGGGAAGAGGCAGCCTAGGCCGATATTGACCAGCAAATTCAATACCAAGAGAGAATTAATTCTTAATTTCCTACTATCTTCCGTCTTCGTACTGTGATGTTTGTCTAAGCAGTAATTAACGAGACCAAGGGAAACAATCCCTTGTCATGATGTCAAGACCCGTCATGAACCTCTAATCGGTCATTCTTACATGTTTTCCTCCTCCCAAAAAAATAGCCCCAACGTATTTGTGGTGATAACATATTTATCTTCACAATCCTGCTCAAGAAGGAAAAAAGAAAGGAAAAAGTAATAATAGTTTACACCATCATCTCATCCTCGCTCCCCCTCATGGCCATCAACATCCCGTACTGGTCAGCCATCATAGCCTGCTCCTGCTCTTGCTGGTTCCTCTGACTCCAATCATAACCCATACCGACATTTGTTGTCCTGTAAACAGGATCCGACGCTCGGCTTAGTCGGCCACTAAAAGTCATATCGACGGAAGGCGCTGCAGAAGCCAGCGGCTGCTGGTTGATAAACGTTTCCTTTGCCGGTTGCATCGACTCAGCAAGTGCTCTCCGAGCGGACTCTTCATACTCACGGCGTGCCCTCTCCTCATAATTCAGGTATCCATCAATCATGTACGGCTCCGTGCACGAGCCGTAGGTCTCGAGCCATCTGCTTTCGCTGGGCTGGGTAGGGGTAAGTGGTGTACCGTCTAAACTCATAGGCACCTCCTGTGTTTGCATTTGCTGCTGCTTCTGTTCCCAGCGTATCCTCGCCAAGGTCTGTTCCTGCTCGACAGTGGTGATAGCCCATCCAAGCGTAGGATTATCGTTGATGTTGGTAGGGGGACACGCGCGCCACATCTCAATGAGTCTCAGTTTCTGGGGGTCCTCGACCGTCTTGAAGAGCTGGATCTGAGCGTGTGAGAGACCGGAGGGATCAACTGAATGTTCTCTGAGGACACGTTCGACCAAAGCATTCTCGCTCTGCGGTGGCTCTGAAGCTGGTCTCTGGATTAACTGGGATTGTTGTTGCTGTTGCTGTTGCTGTTGCTGCTCTTGGGCATTCTGCCGGGCTAAATGGGCTGAATGATTATAGTGTTGTGAGATGTACACGATCTTGGGAGCTTGAACGGGCTCTTGAGCCGGGACGGGTACTGGTGCCGGAGCGGGGGCGGGTTGTGCTACTTGGTCAAGGGTGAACTGACGGGCGAAGAGGTTCGCTAGTTCCTCCGAGGTATGCATGTTTGAATATACAGCAGCCATTATATGAGACGGAGCTGTCGGGCCCTGGTCAGCAGGCAGAGTTGACGCATCGCCCAGAAGCAAAAGCAGAGAGGCTACTGTACCCAAGTGGATTGACGGCGATAATGTTAGCAAGGAGAGTTGAGGAGTTAGTTCTCTGAGAGATAATAGCGCGACGCCTATTGAGCTTGGTGGCGATGAAGATGACGATTTGATATTCAGGCGGAACAGCGATGGGGAGATGGAGTGTAGGTGTGATCTGAGACAAAATGTAGCAACTCGTTTCTATTCACTATGCTATAAATTGGAGTCGAGCTTTTGAGAGCGGCAAAAGAAACAAAAAGAAACAAGTCAAAGCAAACAATCGTTGGTAACTTTGTCAGCTCGGGAGGAAATGGGTCCTGGCAAACAACTGCCTGCTGGTACAGGTGATGTGATGGTCAGGTGGTCAGAGTAATAGGTTTGTCAAACGGAGAGGGACAAGATATTGTTGACTTGGCCTCGAAAAAAAAAAAAGTTGAAGAACTTGAAGCTCTTCATATATGACGTGAATGGATGCAGCTACGGGAGGGTTGCATGGTCACGGAAATGAAAGGAGGGGCAATTCGGCCAGGCAGCGGCCGGGAGATGCAGGTCCCAGCTGGCCGACGTCGAGCAATTGTCAGGCTCTAATTTCCATTGCAGCACCGTCCAATGCCTCCATCGCCTCAGTACCCCGTGAAGTTTGGATAGGGCGACTGTTGGGCACTCACACAGCTCAAGCCTGCCCACAATAGTCATGCGTCAGAGGATAAGGTGACCTGAAACGGGTCTAAGCCGGGAGCTGTTGTCCAATCATCCAGTCCAATGAAGCAGCGACACGCGCGGGGGCGATCCAGAAAATCATTCTGCGTGAATGTGATTCCCAATCATATGTGCGTCTGTGCCGCCCAACAAATCCTGGTTGTGAAATTTTTTTTTAAAAATAAAAAACTCCAACCTCCCCAATCATGGTTTCCCAAGAAAACTTGTGAAAAGCTAAAGTTGGGTCTGGATCATGTTGGGAAAAATTGATGTTCATCAACTGACTTTCAGCAGCCGCGGGGTCTAGAAGTGTGACCCGCTTTTTATGCAGAGAAAATGGTGGGGTTGAACAGGGTCGGAGGGTCGCAGCTCGACAAGGATGGCTGGTCGGGCTCAGAATAAGCCACATTTCAGCGCCACAGATGACGTTTGTCTGCTAAGAACTTGGGGGACTTGGGAACGAGAACCGTACCCATCTCCACATTCCGAGGCTCTCTCGACCCATCCATAGCTTTATCAAATACAACAGCCCGCCAATTATCAATTTTTTTTTGTTTGGCTCGATTTAAACCCCCTCCCATCGATCTACAATCCCTGAATCCCTCAAAACATAGATCTACTTCAAGCACTTCAAAATGTCCACAACATCGTCGGGTCCTCCACCCAACTACTGTGAGCTTTTGACGACCCATTAGATCTCCCATACATTCGGCTCTCCGCTAACCTTATGATAACCCCAGACGCCATTCTCGAAATCTCCGAAACCGCCTCGACAAGTCAAATCAGGGACGCCTACAAGCGCGCAGCGCTCAAGACCCATCCCGATCGAGTCCCCGCCGACCACCCGGAGCGCCGCGAGCGCACCCGCAAGTTTCAGCTCGTCAACGACGCCTACTACACCCTATCCAACGAGACGCGCAGACGCGAGTACGACGCCCAGCGCAAGCTATTCAACCCCCCTCCGAGGAACTCTGATCCCTTCGCCCAGGAACCCCCACCGTACTCGACCCACGACGACTCGTCCGGCCGTCACCAGCACTCGGCATACTCATGGGCCTGGAACTTCTTCACCGGCCAGAACGGCGGGGCCAACAGCGCCGACGCTCAGGCCCAGCGGGAACAGACCGAGAATGCCCAGTTTGCTGATGTCTTCGAGGAGATGCTCCGCGAGGAAGGGATGGCGGCCGACGGGACTGCCCAGAATGCTAACGGAAGTGGGAAGTTTTGGGGGACCCTGGGTGGGCTCAGCGGCGGCGCGCTGGGATTCATCGTTGCCAACGTTCCGGGATTGGTTGCCGGCGCCGTGGCGGGGAATAGGCTCGGTGCGGTGCGGGATGCCAAGGGGAAGAGCGTTTATGCTGTTTTCCAGGTGAGTGCGCTCGGGGTTGACTTCATCCCAGAGAGACGCGAATGAGCCCTCGAAATCCAAACGAGGGAGGAATGGTGATGTTAACGGTGAGTGTGTTTTCTAGGAATTACCGGCAGATGATCGATCGCGGTTGCTGAGTCAGTTGGCTGCCAAGGTGTTTAGTCATGCGGTTGGGATTTGATTGTAGGATGATGGGGAGGAATATCTGGTTCGAAAAAGGAAAAATAAAAAATTCAATGAGTAAACGCGTGCGTATGGCATTTTGTCTTGTTTGGAGTTTGGCAATTGGAATGGGAATTGAATATTGAAGGGAGATGGACCTAGGAAGGATACCACTGAAATGCCGTTTTCTTTAGAATCGTTAGTTATAGTAGAATAATATCATGACTAATGAGCATTGTTCCATTTTTTTGCGACTACAACGCCGTATATACCAAAATAGCGCCCTGGTACCCGATTCGTAAACCCATAAGTAAAGATGATGTCGACCCAAAAATCTATGTACCGCAGAAAGCTTAGAAAAGGGGGTTTATCGGCTCGGCCTCTACAGATTTTGTCCGTCTTCTCCTTTTTATCAAAACTCCCCATGACCGGTGTATAAGTAGGCCATTCGCCCCCAGCGCCTCTACAAGCAACAACCCACCTCCCCCGGCTTCCCTAGCCTTTTTATTATTTTACTTCTTCTTGGTAGTCTTGCGCTTAGTTGCCTTCTGCTTCTGGCTGCTGCCGCTGGCCTTGCCGCGGCCGAGCTCATCAACAGACTTTTCGAGGAGCTCAAACTCGGAACCGGTGCTGGGAGTGTGCTTGCCAGGCTCAGAGTCGGCGTCGTCAACCTCCTGTACCTCGCCCTCGAGCAGCTCGTCGGATTCGTCCTCGGTATCGGCATCCGACCGCTTCGAAAAGACGCGGCCGAGAGTCATGCTGTAGGCCCAGAGAGGGAGACGAACAACGGCCGTGTCCTTGAAGGTGGGCTTGGCAATCTCGCTGGGCTGTGGTGTGAAGATTTAAGTTAGAGCAAAGCACAAAGAAAAAAGGGGGTTAAAAAATAAGAGAGAAAAACTCACATCAAGCAGGAATTCACCCACGACTCCATCTTCGTCCTCCTGCTCGAGGTAGACGTCGCCGAGAGAGTCAACAACCAAGACCTTGCCATTCTCAGCGACAACCCGCTTCTTCGCGCCGGTCGGGCCGCTGCCGGGATCCTGAGGCTGGGGAGTAGCAGAGCCGGAAGCAGAAGCGGAAGCAGGAGCCGCCTTGGCGCGACGAGCAGCAACGGCCTTGCGACCGCTGCCGCGGTCCTTGGTCGCCTCCTTCTTGTCCTCGCGCTCTTGCATTCTGCGCATCTTGCGGTTCATCGGGATCTGACGACCCTCCTCGTCTTCGTAGACCTGCTGAGGAGGGGGAGGCGGAGGCGGAGCAGCAACGGGCTGGGCATCGACGCCGGGAATATTGAGACCGAGATTGTTTCCCCATGCGGCGTGGCGGGCAAACTTGATGTACCGCTCGACGAACTCGCGCTGGCGCTTCCAGCTCATGTACAGGGCAAGGTAGTGCGCAGCGCCGCCAGCAAAGATGAAGACACCAAATATGGCGGTGCCGAGGCCCGGGCGATAGCGGTTATAGTAGTACTCGGTGCCCTTCCACGTGGGGAAGCCATTGGAGAGGAAGTGGTCGTAGCGGTCCCGGCCGGGGCCGCGCAAGACATCGGCGACGATTGAGAGGCGGGCCTGGCGCTCCGATGCCTTCTTGACGGCAGCCTTGAGCTCGGCGGCCGTGGGCTGCTTGGCTACATGCACAGCTGGCTTCCCGCCCTTCTGCTTGGCGGCTTCCTTCTGAGCCTTGATGCGCTCGGCCTGAAGTTGCTGGCGGACCTTGTCGGGGTGGAGGAGCCGGGCCTTCTTCTTGTACGCTTTGTTGATGTCTTCGTGGCTCGCCTTTTGGTTCACGCCGAGGTATTCGTAAAAGGTGACGTCGGAACCTTCGTGGGCAATGAGCTCATCGCGCACGCGGAAGATTTCGCGATCTGTTTTGAGCAAGATGGGGAAATCTGGTTAGTTTTGCGTGCTCCCCTGGGGCGTATCTATGCTGGCGGGTTTTCATTCCCCAACAATCAAGCACTTGCCTTCCTTTGTCCATGCCGCTGTTAGAGGGGTCAAAAGAGCCAAGAGGCCCAGAGAAAGCGAGGAGAACCTCATGATTGCATTATCCTCTGTCGGAGAGGTCTTTGCTGTTGTTGAACGGCGCACAGAGATGGAGTCGGCGCCGACAAAACTGAATTGGCAGTTTTATAAAAGTTTCCAATGGACAGGCTGGAACTTTTTTTCCCCCTAGCACGCTGGCACCGCTAACATTTTAGGTGCGACAAGGGGCTGTCAGGGGGTGCCGCGGCCCGCTATGCTTGGGTGCCGAATCGGTGAGGGTCGTGTTGGG
The DNA here is from genome assembly GCA_033576145.1 of Cladorrhinum samala. NCBI lineage: Eukaryota > Fungi > Ascomycota > Sordariomycetes > Sordariales > Podosporaceae > Cladorrhinum > Cladorrhinum samala. Next base: position 49,653 of record MU864938.1, on the reverse strand, counting down.
GCCAGTTTGCAGTTTTAACAACAATCTCTAGTCTAAGACAAAAACAGCCATGTCCTTGTCTTGGCTCAGAATATGATTTTCTTAGGTGGTTACATGGATATTGATAGTTCGAAACCTCTTTTTTTTTTTTTTTTTTTTTTTTTTTCCACTCGAGGACAGTTATCATGTCAATGCACTTGGACAAATAGCCCTTTTCATCGACTGATTTCGGGCATTCTCCTCGCACATTGTAGGATAGGTGCAAGACAGGAACCAAGAGAGCCCAGGTTGTATTCACCTACATCTGGCTGATCACACCATACCATTAGGTAGTTTAACATTACCATGATACCCCTGGATGATAGCTATCACAACAAAGCTATTTCATACCATCGGACATTCAACAGGAAATATATTTATCGAAAAATGACCCCAAGATTAGAAAATAGAAAAACAAAACCACCATCAGTGCAATCATCACTGGCTCTCAGGACAGATCAGTCACCCCACTTCCTTACCTAGGTAGGTAGGTAGTCTCGACCGACTGCCCACCAAGATTCCCTTCATCCCTGCGACTGCTTCTTGCAAGTTTCTACTGTCTCATTGGCCCACTTATGACATTACTTCACGCACGTTAGTCTCCCCAAGGCAAGCCAAGTTATTCAAGGTTTCATCTCAGACTCTCTGTGAGGACTCGTGGGCGTCAGTCGTCTCTCGAAGCGGTCAGGAGATCAGTAGAACCGAGATTTGAAAAGGTCTCCAATTAGATTCTGATGCCTCCGCACGGCATGATATGGAATGCAGAACATCTTCAGTAGGTGAGATCCAGACAGGGAAGAAGCTCTCATGGTTCTCTTAGGTTGATGGAGTGATGGCTGCCTGACAAACTAGGTAGAGAGCTTCTCTTTGAAATCAAACCTAATTACAGAGACAGTCAGAATTATCAAACTCATACCGAGCCGCACATAACACACACCTCCACACTTCCATCCTTCCAAGACACATGATTCCTTTTGACTTTGAATTATTGAGAATTCAACTTGGAAAGAATAGAGCTTGGCTCTTAAGGCAGGGAAACCTCAACATCCGCTCAACAGCTTTTATTATGGATTTTGATCAAATGAATAGATACCTATGTAGATAGGTACACAAGATCTTGATGCCGTAAGAGCCATTTATATGACATGATCTGTGACGAGCAGGCGCCTTCATCAAAATCAAAACATGTCCCCCATCCAAAGCCCACGCTTGACTAGACTGCCTTAGCAATGGAGAAGATGCTGAATTCAAACCGAGCTGTGGCCCTGTATATGTGGTTCTGCTCTATGATGGCCAGAATGCCGAGGTCATGAAGAAGGTTCCGCATAGGACCAGACGAAAGCAAGACAAAATAAAGCAATTCACTCTACCTGCACCCAGTTACCACATCTCTCCAGCATTCTTCCCGGTCATCTGAAGCCAGCTGTTCGATATGACTTTGAACTGCTCGACGCCGTCCAGGGATTTGAAGATGAGCCCCTCACGGAGCCCACCAAACTGCCCGAGGCCCTCTGCCTTCTTCAAGAGCTCGCTGGCGTTATTCCCGAACTTGATTAACGGGGCATAGTCGACGACCGGAACACTACAATCAGCCACCGGTTAGCCAACCTAACAACAACAAACACAAGCCAACTAGTGAAATAAGTTAGGCACATACTGCTTGATACCGAGGCGTCGGCAAAGGGTCTCTGCGGCCTTTGGGGCCATGTACTTCTTGGCATCGATGTCCCAGATGCCAAAGACCAGGAACTCATGAACCCCCTTGGGGTACTTCATGGTGTTGCACAGGATCGTCTCGCCGACGAGCTCACCCTGGACGGCGAGATTACTGATCCCAAATCTGTCGAGCTTGGCCAGGACGCCAGACGCTCGAGCAGTCTCCCAAAACACGTTTCCTGGCCTGTCGACGTAGTCCCGTCGCCGATCGCACACGCCGAGCCGGAACTCGCCATCCTGCATCGTGTCCGGCGCGGTGGCCGGGAGAGCACCGACCTGCTCGCCCCAGTTTGAGGCTTTCGCGACCCGGTAAACGGTCATGGTTAGACCGTCGAGCTTCTCCGTCACCTGCCACACCTTATTTCGCCAATGGCTAAAGGCCTTTTTGTCAATGTCCTGGATGCGCCACCAGGCGGGCATATCTATATTAATGTTAATCAAACTCGCTTTTTACTTGGTAGCTATCACAATAACCTACATAGAAACCCCGGAGGCTCGCCAAGGTTATCCAACCCGGCATTCTTGTCGTCGAGCTCCCACTTCTCTACGCCCAGCCGCTCTGCATAAGACCTTGATAGGAGGTTTTCTGTGGCCTGTTCAAGACCAACTGCCGCACACTCTTCTTGGTACTCGGCCCAGATATCGTTGAAGTGCCTGAGGGGATAGATCAAGCCTTGGCACAGGTGACCCTTGAGCCACCAAGATTTGACATGCTTACCAGTCTTCCCATTGAAGGAGCAGGATTTGCCGGCTGCCAGATCCCAGAAGCGTCCCTCGATTGGTATGAAGCAGTCGATCTCAAAGAAGACGACCAGATCACCAACCTATGGAAGAAAACGTCAATGATAAATTACATCTTCTGAGGTCCCAGCAGCTGATTGGACTTGTACATACCTTGTGATCCCTGTCATTGTCGATTACTGTCCAGCCGTCGATATGAAACAGTCTAGAGTTGTAGCCTGGGATCTTGTTAATGCTTGAGATGCGCCGCACAGATACGAGCTTTCGCTTGGGAAGATTGAGTTGAGTATTCATAGCGTCGGTGATGGGCTCTTCAAGAAACTTTGTATGCGTTTTGGGAGAGATGGCAGACGTGCTTAAGAGGCCGTCAGGCGTATCAGAGAAAGCGGTGAGCGGCGGTAGAGAAGTAGCAGACACTTCAGCAGTAATATTGAGGGTGTTGGAAGAAGTGTAAACGGGCGAAGAAGGAGAACGAGCAGGCGTAGATATAGTCCCCGTAGAGGCCGAAGAAGAGCTTGCACAGGTCGAGGAAGAATTCGCAGGGAGAGATAATGAGACGGGATGAGGAAACGGAGAAGTGGCAGTGGTCGAATAGTTGGCAGCAGATGTGGGAGGGGATCGAATCAGTCTAGGGTAGCTGACAGGAACAAAAGCTGAGATTACCGCCCTAGAAGAGGAGATAAGCGATGTATTAGCCTGGACTGTGAGCTTCTCGAAATGCTGAACAACCATCCGGACTGGAGAACGAGTGTTGGGAGGGGTGAGGTTGGTGGTGGTGGGATCCTCGTGGTTCTGCTGGTGTTCTTGAGTTGCGTGTTCTGCCGGCATGATGAAGTGTTGGCTTCCTTCTGAGAGAGTTCTCACTTTTCCCAGGAGCGCGTGCTAATAACCAGCGTTTCTGAGCCTGCGAGTGACGATGAGGAAGGAGAAGAGGTTCATGTGGCAAGATGGAAGAATTTTGGGAAGGAAAATTTGCGTGCTCAGCCCATCGACTGCGGCCTATGAGGAATGAAGCTTGGGAAATATGAGGAAGGAGCAGAGGAGGAAGGATCCCGTGCAGTAAAGCAGGTTCAATATGGCGTGGAGCAGTTGGTCTCTCACCGGGAAAGTTGATCGGCCCATACGACGGGCCATCTGTGGCGAGATTCGGGAGAGTCTCAAACAACGAATGGAAGTATTGAAAGAGTAGGAATGATGAAAGCAACTAGGTAGGTAGGAAGTCTTGAAGAGCAAGAGATGAAAGTGGTTGAAGTCTTCGGCAACGACAAGCTCCGCCCCGTCTTGCACATCGGGCGGGCGTCCTACCAGCGCCTCAATACATTGGTACCCCCTAGCTCTTTGGGCGAAGTTGATTCTGTTTCAAGGGAACTAGAAGAAGCGGGCAATCCCCCGTAGGTGCTCGTGATATTGAGCAGCGGAGTGATTGAGCGTACTTTGAGGTACTTGTACTCAACTTTTTCGAAATTTCAGAGGAGGGAACCTCAAATATCGCTGCATAGTTGAGAGAATGTATTAGAGGAGGCCCGGTAACTTAGAGTAACCGACTCGTAGGTGTCCTTTTTCCTGATAGAAATAGGTTGACGAGTAGAGGGATGGCATTTGAACGGAATGACTGCCCATGGCAAACAATAAACTTGTACCAACATCTCACCTTTACTCACTAGTCACAGATGACTACGCGGTTCATGATAAAACCTGGTCTATCATAGTATCACCCCAGCCTCTGAAGAGAAATAGATAGCTCTGTATCACTATAGCCACAAAATTAAAATAAAAAAAAAAAAAAAAAAAAAAAAAAAAAAAAAAAAAAATAGAACAAGTTAGTCGTTATCCACGATAGAGCTAACTAGCCATGCTTCTGTTTTCAATTTATATATATCGATGAAACATGGCGTATCAGCTATTTGGCATAAAAATTCCAGAACCGCAGTAAGGCATGAAAGATGGCCCCGATTAAGCAATAGAAAGCTTTGCTGTCAGAGCAAGGATATCTCGATCAGAAATGTCCTGTATCAACAAGTGAGGACAAGTATGAAGGAAGTCGAGACATCAGCAATTTCAGGCACTAATCAAGCTAGCAATGGCTACCAGGTTGGATGGATGTCTGTCTACAACCTCCTTCATCACCTATCATTCATCATCCTTGCAAGCTTCTCAGTCACTCATCAGAAATGAGCCCAGTCACACCGACACCCACCATTTCCACTAGTTTGACCTCTCTAGTGCCAAGACAATTGAACTTTGAGCGGTTTGCTCGGCCTGTCTACCTATTATTACGGGCAAGTTTACAATCTAGTAACGACTGGCCGGATGATTCATCGCCCTGGAGCCTGTCACAGTGTCGTTACATGGTGAGTGTCCAGGAATAATCAGGTAGACAGCAGGCACACACGGCAGGAACCCGGATTATCACTCCGACCTCGGTGGCGGGCGGTTGATGGCAGAAAGGTCGATTTTTTGCTCCCAAGGATTGCTTTCAATGGTGAATAAGACCACTCTCGGCTTGCCACGAGTTTCATCTGCGTCCGCTGCTCCCTCGCTATACTCGCCACCCCCCTCTGTAATTTTCTCTTCCTCCTTGGAAACTTTGGTACGTGCTCGACACAGCCAGCCCCGTACGACTTACATCCCTGAGAAGCTGTCTAGACGAACTTGGGAAGAGTATCGTCGCGAAAAATAATTGATAAGATCTCGTCTTGGGAGGCCGGATCCTCCACCTAGGTGGATGTAAATTGCTTTAGTAAAAAAACTTCCAGCATGAGGTGGCGGGACGGTATCATTGCAACTGCATACCCGCTAACGGAACTCGACGGCTGGTTCAGTAATATTGATGGTAAATATCGAAGTATACGGTACGAATCGAAATGAATCTCGACATCTGTAACGAGAAGTTGTCAGCATCCTCTCGAAGAATTTCAGTTGACGGCATGGAAGTGCGGCATGAAGGGGGATCTTTGAGATAGAAATTGACGCCGAGACGTAAGTGTGATAAATATGGGAGTATGATTTTTTACCACGTAGTTAATCTAGCCGATTGCCTCCTCTTTCCAAAAATTTGTTTATATTAGAATTAGCATTGCTCAGGACCAAAAGTGGTGAGAATTCTTGAATCTGTTTGTAGGTAGGATGCGAAAACCTGGGCTTGCTGGGACACTGAGTGCACCAAAAAAAAAAAAAAAAACCGGCTTGAGGGCAAACATAATTCTAAAAATCTCTATTTCAACGAGAATGAAAACGAGAAGGAATGTCAGGGAGATTACGATACTTACAGTCCCTTGAAGAGGGAGGATAAGGCAGGTAAGGTACTCGGTGTCAAGAGCCCTAGCTCCCAATGATTGCCGGCCCCCCCAACGAACGCAATTGGAAGTTGGAAAAGCAATTTGCAAGAAAATTCTAAATCTGAATATGCATTCATCGCATCACATTCGCCAAGGGGCCTTGTGCTTTCTTAGCTAGGCAGGTAGCTAGGCATCGAATGATCATGCACAAATTCAAAGAATAACAATCAACCCAAAAACATATTACCTGCGGTACCGTACGAAGAAGGTTCAAAAGATATTGTCCATTGAGTTGTCGAATGATTCGCACAACGGTTTGTGTGTGCACCAATAGCTCAAGTGAACGGGAAGATGGAGATCGTTGCCTGTTCTAGGCTCCAGATGCCCTTTTGAAAGCCTAGAGTCGGTGGAAGCAGAAGGTGCTGGTGACTGGCTTGGGAGTTTTAAGGGCCCGGAGCATCGTAACTAGGTAGGAACCGGTCTTGAGTGCGAATGCTGGATCCAGACCTTGTCCACGAATAAAAAAAATTTTTTTTTTTGAGAACAAAAGATCCTACCTCGCACTCTCTTGTGGAATAATTACTGCCCACGTCATTCCATTTGGACTCCATCTCCAGCCGGTGCTTTGGCTTGTGTTTTCAATCCTTGTCTTTTTGTAAACCTTTTCAAAGAGGACATACACCGCCATATCCAGAAAGCGGCTTTGAATCCGAGTAATGCTCATCATCCCACGAAGCAGGACAGCTGCACTCCTCGAAATATTTCTCAGCTTCACTTATCCACTTATTCAAGTTGTGCATACACGTCCCGGCGGCAGACATGGACTTGAATCATACCGTTCTTCTTCAAATGGATGCTTATCTTCCCCTCGACCTCGTCCAAAACCAAAAAAAAAAAAAAAAAAAAAAAAAAAAAAAAAAAAAAAAAAAAAAAAAAAATCGAAGATCAATACCGTGAGGATTTTCTTCTTCCCGCCCTCCAGAACGGTATCGGTAATATCGGCAGCTGTAGGAGCGATTGCCACCGCCACCAAAGTCTTCTTGGATGTCACTCCTGGTGCTGATTCGGTGGTTGGGTCGTCTCTCCCGAAGGGCCGAAGGGATGGTGGAAGTCGAAGTCGAAGTGGTAGTGGTAGCAGCAACCGATGTCATGTTTTCTTCTTCGGTATGATGGTAATGATGCACTGGTAAGTTCAAACTTCCAGAAGTATGCCCAAGGAGAGTCGTACGCAACAGTGTCATCATACTTACACATCGTTGCCCGTTGCAGAGTATTGCTATGGTGCCTCAGTTAAACACACTGAAGAAGCTCCTGGTAATTGATTTATCGAGTATGAGAAACCTTCGAGGGCAGGTAGCCAAAGAACTAAAAAAGGGGAGAGTCCTGGTAAATGGAGAGCAAGCATTGTTTCTTGATATTATTCAAGTCTTGATTCTTCCCTGACCACATTGATCTCGAGTCGGGCAAATTCATCTCCAGATAGACAAGGGGCTTTGCAGGGGACCACACACCCGAAAAAAAAAACCCACTCGCTAACCAGATTCAGCATTCTAGTAGGCTTCCCATCCCTGTGTTTGCAGGCCACGCTTCCCGCCCAGACCTTACCAATCACATCTTTCAAAATATCACAATGCTCCGAAGAAGCCACAAGAAGTCGCGGGCAGGATGCCTCGAGTGTAAGCGCCGCCATGTAAAAGTAAGTCGGCATTGATCATCAGAGCCATGAGACGCAAGATTCTGTGGGCTCAAGAGAGATGCTCGATCATGACATGCTGACCTTAGGATACGCTAGTGCGATGAACAACGGCCCAAGTGCATCATCTGTACATTGTCCGACAGGGAGTGCAGTTATGCTTCTACCAGCTCTTCGCAGATGCCAACGCCACAGGCCCCTACATCGACGGCTTCCAGCAGTCCCGGACCGTCATCCATTTCATCGATAGGGGCCATCCCCGAGGTTACCGCATCACCGAGCCCGAGCAACCCGGCATCATCCTTTACAACGCCCGGTCCGGGTTCGTTTGGCGATGCCGCTCCCGTCCCCGGTGTCCCGATTCCCGACCTGGGTCAGCCAAGCTCGCTCTACCAAGATGTGAACCTGGCTCATATGGAGCTTCTTATCCGCTTCAAGTTTGCCGACCACGTCCCAGAGCTCAACGTCGATATGCACGACTTTAGCTCTCGGTTACTGCTCAAGTGCGCCCTCGAGGCCCCCTATCTCATGCACCAGATGCTTGCTGCTTCCGCTCGTCACCTTGCTGTTCTGGAGCCGGGCAGGGCCGACTTCTTCCTCGACCACGCGATGCACCTACAAACGAGGGCTGTATCCATTTACAACGAGACGGCGGCAAAGGCTCAGATCAACAAAAGCAACTGCTCCGCCCTGCTCTTATTTTGCTCCCTCCTCGGGCGCCACCTGCTTGCAGACATGCTCGCCAAACGGGATGAAAACTTTGTCACTTTTCTCGACCGCTATCTTCAATTCCTCTCGATATCCCATGGTCTGAAAGCAATGTCCATGTCTGCATGGGACCTGCTGCTCGAATCTGATATTAGACACCTCGTTTTGTGGGCCTTGAACCTATCACAGGCAGTCCCTCAAGGTGATCAGTGCGATGAGATACAGCGCCTAGTGGCCGAATCACCGGATTTGGACCCATCTTCAAAGGAAGCCTGTGCCAGGGCCGTTGGATATCTCCAAGTGGGGTTTGATAGTATCCTTGGAGGCGACGTGCGAAATCAACGATACCTGATGATATTCATGTGGTATGTGTCACTGCCCAGTTTGATATTCTACCTACCTAGGTTTGGCCCAAGTAATAATTAGGTGACCCCAGACCAATGCTTACCAACTGTTTTGCATCATAGGCCTGCCTCGGTACCTGAGGAGTTCACCAGTCTCCTCGAGCAACGACGAGCGGAAGCCATCGCTATCATGGGTTACTGGGCGCTGTATCTGCATTGCAGCAAGGATGTATGGCACGTCGGCGATTCAGGAGCACATCTGCTCAAGAGTATCGCCCGGTACCTGGGGCCGGCTTGGCATCAGTGGCTATCATGGCCATTAGCTGTGCTCGCAAGCACATCATAGCAGGCATCGGCCGCCAAAGTTTCGAAGACGAAGCTTGCAAGAATTTTTTGCACTAGAGATCCGTGGCGGGCTCACACCCAAACAAAGTGCCGGCAAAGATTGTTTATTAGTAAAAGAGTTAAAGCAAAGAAAACCGTGAAACGAATGCAACGTCAGCATTCCAAAGGAAACGACAAGTAGCGAATGAAAAAGCTGGCCAAGCGAAGGTATTCAAAAAGTAACTTGCCGCCGCCCCCCGTCAACTCCGAAAACAAAATTGCCTCCCATCCTCCACCCCATTTCTGCGCCAGTCCTGTGCCTTTCCTGTCCCAGTCCTACGCCCACCCGGAATTCTCTACGGCCTTACAACAGTACCGTAGGTACTCATTCATTGGTCCATTTCGGGCAAGCCCGAGAACTGGCGCAACTACCTAATCAATGTCAGCAAGGCTTCTATGAATAAATATGGCTAGAAAAAATTATAGCCAGTGATGGAAGAGTGGATTCACTTGAAAGATGGCTTTTAGCAGGCGGAGCCTCCTGGCCCGGAGCCAGAGGTAGTCGAGTCATCTCCAGAGACATCCGGGGTTCTGGCTAGAAGGGGCTGGATCCAGTGGGCGACGTTGTTGAATTTGGCCGCCATTCTGTATTAGTCTGTTGTATAAAAAACGGTGCTGGTTGGCTTGTGAAAGAGTTTGGATGCTAAGGCTTGTGCTATAAAATCTCTGAGTTGTCTGATGACCAAGAAAGAAAGGTGAGATTCGGGTGCGAGGACATGCTCTCTTTATAGACGCTCAACTATCTCATTCCTCTTTCCGCACTGAGATCGGATCACATCAGCTGACCAAGAAACAACTTGGTTATCTTTGTATCTCTGCCAAAGAAAACTTCCCACGTCACGGTTATAGTTGCCGCCGACAACAACTTTCTTAAATTTGCCTCTAAAGCGCCTGGACCTGCGTAATTATCCGTCTTCATTCCCATGGCTTAATGCTCCCACACACATATATTTACCGACAATACAAGAAGGGTCTCATCCGAATGTTTCGGATAGGCATCTTGATGGCGATGACATATGGAAGTTGACATGTTGCCGTCTTTTTGTCTCAAAATTGACAGCTCTGGTTGGGAAGCCCGAAGACAGGCCGCCCGGGAAATACCAACAATACATTCACCGCCAGAGGCTCACTCTTCCTCCGGCAGGCAGGCATACCCTGTATCTGACCGACATTTGTGCGACGCTCCGGAAATGCCCCGTTCGGGTCCATTGTTTCGAGAAACATGTTGATGATGCAACTTGGACCCCTGACACATGTCAAGGTGCTTTTGAAAACTCATTGCTTTTATTGTTTGCGCCATGAAAATACTTAGCCACTCTTTGGTTGGGCACATCCAGCGCAGTGACCGTCGAGCTTGCGCTTTTCATTAGACCCCTAACCACAAAACATTTACCCACCCCATCTCGATCTCATAGCTAATTCATGATCGATCACGTCTCTTCCTCGGGCTCCATTTTACTGACCCCATAAGGCTACTAAAGGTTGCCTTGTCAGAAAGAATACACAACACCGGGTGGTTGCAGATGCCGCAGTAGCCGGAGCGTTGGGATTGGGTACATACCGAAGCGGCAAACCTTTGGTCTTGATCATACCGGCAGGGATAAGGGATTGACATGAGTTCCGAGGACTATCTAGGCTATCACTTGTTAACTTTTATCTGAGCAGTGGGAAGCCGCAAGCGGGTGCCTCAGATGGCGGGTCCCTTAGGTATGTAAATTTGAACACCACAACCCCCCCTCCCCCCACGCTGCTGACAACCTTCGCTGGATCGCCGACGCAAGATGATTAACCATGATGAGGTACTGGGCGTGTTTGATGTTCAAGACACCCTTCCCGTACGACAAGAAAACGTAAAAGAATGACGGAGAATGGTCCGTTTGTACAGAAACCAGTTATAGGTTGCCTTGCCACGGGGCGAATGGTGACCTATCTGTCGACTAATATGCAAGATACAGATGAAAACCAGATAGTTGGTTCAAATACAGTACCGTCACCACAGGTCTGTACTGTGAGCCTGTGTCATCGGCCTCTGCTCACTAAAATTCTGGAACCTCTAGACTGACATTTTCTTCTATCGTTGGTCAGGATAGGTAGGTATCCAATATGACTACTCCAACATCCTCATAATCTCATCATCATCATCATAGAATCAACTTGGTAGGGAACAACACAAGAAGCTCAACCAGATGTCCTTGGCATGCGAGCAAAATCATGTTTGAATCAAGTTGAGTTGACAGCAAGCTAGGTACTTATGCAATGCCATTGAGAGTCATCCCCCCACAACATCAGTACATACCTACTTATGCAGACCAATGCAGCTCGGTGCAACCGACTACTCAGGGGCTCACTGCTGACTGGATATCCTATTCGTCGTTTCATATCCCGAGTGCGCATTAACGGCCGAAAGACGTGCACTCATCACTACAGGACCGCGCATGACCCCGTTCCTAGGCGGCTCCCAGGGGCTTCTATCCCGGCATCCGAGAATAAGACTCAGCAGGATATTCGCGAATGACACTGGCCGGGACAATTTCGCCATGCGCCGAATATGTACAGTGATCACGAGGCAATAATGTGGGTGTCACAACCGGAACCAGCTTTTTTATTTCTCGGGCGGCTTGCCAGCAGCAGCTCTGATCCCCAACACAAAATTATCTCCCCATGCCTACGCTGATCTTGGCCCTACGAGCACACTACCGCACGAGATAGGGGGTTGAAACCGATGAGATCAAGATACATCGCCACATAAGAAGTCGTTGGAAGGCGTAAAATAACCTGCTTTGCTTCCAAAGGACCAACGGCCAGGTCTCTTTCAAATGATCATCTCGTTACCTTGATCGTCTTCGGAACATGAACTCAATAAACTACTAATCTTTCCGCGAATCGATCGACATAAGCACCAAGAAAGAGAGTAAACAAGACCACTGCGCATCCTATTCTCCCCCGATCCTCCTCGGGGATTTTTTCTTTTACAAAGCGAAGAGGGAAAACATCGCCGGACACGATGGCCAACAGCTTGTATGCTCACCGTCACTCAACCTCGCGCATACAACCTTTTTAAGGTCGGGATATGCCACGGCTTCACAGCCTGATAATAATAACCCCCAAGCATGTACCCATTCATCAGGGACACATTCTCACCCGATACAGCAAGACGAGCCTACATGCATCGATGCAGCAGTCGACACCCATCCGGACGGTTCTTCCGGAACACACTCCAAAGCCCCCTGACTCTCCCGGCCCCCCCCCCCCCCCCAAAAAAAAAAAAAAAGAAAAGAAAAGAAAAGAAAATAGGGCTAACATTCTGACGTCAGGTTCTACTTATTTAGGTATCATAGACGGACCCTCAACGTTTGGAAAGGCGTGGCTACTTAAAGTCAAAAACTAGATTCGCGAAAGCTTAAAAATCGAAGTGTTGAGTAGCAGCTATTTTGATTGACGAGGACATGCATGAATGATATATCACGAAGAAATAAAATTAAAAAAAAAAAACCCCCCAAGACATACTGTTGGGCGGTCAAAAATCCAATGTAGAGGTAGCACCACTTGAAATATTTTTTTTATTTTTATTTTTCCCTCTTCCGTGGACATGGAAACCTCGGGTGTCACTGCTAATAAGTAGATAATGGGAATCTCCTTTCCTGCTTACCGAGTACCTATGGTTAATAAAAGTGCCTATCTGAGTAATGACATGAAACCTTTTCCAACAAAAACAGCTTAACAGAACCCCCTCCGCCTCCCCCCCCCTCCCCTTCTTTCCACTCACCAAACCCCCCTCATGGTGAGCTTCATGAACCGTAAATGGTAACACAGATGTGCTCCAAAAAGGATCAACATGTGATGAATGCCGTTCTCATCAGGATAGAGATTCAAGATTTACCAAGGTACATACCTATGTATGTACTTGCCCCCGGGTTTCCCCGACGTCGTATGTATACTCTGCAAGTTTTGAAGTTCCCTTTTCCCCCTAAAAAAAAAAAAAAAAAAAAAAAAAAAAAAGGAGAATGAATGGAAGAGAAAGGGTAAAATGGTAGTCTCCAGTTTATGTACCCCTTCTTCAAGGAGAAATAATTTTTTTTTAAAAAAAATTGATTTCAGTGATGATTTTGATTTTGAGAATATGATCTGAAATCCCTTAGGTGATCAACTACCTAATGAACGGTGTGAAGCATGGATGTCTTTTTTTTTTTTTTTTTTTTTTTTTTTTTTGGGGGTTTGGGGGGGGGGGGGGGGGGGTTTTTTTTTGGGGGGGGTTTTGTCAAAAAAATAAAATGTATTTTTCTGGGGGGGGGGGGGGGGGGGGGATAGCACACACAA
>MU864938.1:0-36444 GCA_033576145.1 Cladorrhinum samala | reverse complement strand
GCCGCCCCCCCCCCCGCGCCGCCCGCCGCGCCGCCCCCCCGGCGCAGCAGGGGGTTGTATAATTGATGGGTAACTTCAACCGAGGGAATCACAAAAGATTCCTCAGCCACAGATTACTCACCAGAGGATACACAAAATGTCATTATAAAAAAAGGGAACGCGGTGCTGTTTCGCAAGAGAAAGTGGGCTTCAGATGGAAGATGAAGGGAGAAAGAGGGGGGGTGGGAGGGTGTGGGGAGAGCTAAGTACTTGGCATCTTGGTTGACGATAAAATACCTGGTGTTTTATGCGGGAGAGGTCTATTTTCCAAGTTTATATGCACGCTAATCATTATTCACCGACGGGATGAAAAGGTTCAGTGACGCCCTGTGAATTTTTATCCATTGGGCTTAAAGTATATCCTGTAAACATACATATTCTCAGCTCTGTTCCATGTTCCACGCTCACTCACAACCAAATAAGTTGCCGATCCCAGCAAACGTGGTGACATATCACATTTTGAAACTCTGAATAATGCGGACACTCAAGTTTCAGGTTTTGGAAAAAAGGTTGAGAATTTCCACAAATTTTTTAATTTTTTTTTTGCACTTTGCTTTTTTTTGAGACAACCGATCCCCCACCATTACCACCACCACCAAATTGTTTTTAAAAGAAATAAAATAAAAGAGTCACCGCGTCAGGAGATGTATGTATGTACGGCGTAACAAACCATCCGTTCCGTACCTTGCATTGGTTCTTGGCGCTTCGTATCTACCCGACGTCAAGGTGACATTGGCCGAGACGGCCGGGGGGAAGGAGGGAGCAGGCGGCGTGGAGCTAACCACATAAACGCAAGTGACGGGAACGCGGGGTTTCCTTGTGAGTTGCCCTGCTGTCCAGTGTGTGTGTTGCGTATGCCGACGTAGGTTATTAAGGAAAGAGGGGTCCGTGATATACTCTCAATAAATCAGTTAATAGCACCGAACAAACAGGCTCGTCAATCCAATAATGCTACCCCTCCACGCGGCGGGGGGAACACGGATTGCGTGCCCGTGAAGAAACGGATAAAATAAGAACAATAGGATTTCCCGTCAATGGTTCTGGCCCGCAGTTTACGGACCACCCACCTCACCTGAAGAAAGGCGCGACAAAGATGCAACTGATTGGTCTTGACGAGTTGAGCACGCTAGCTTGGAGGGCCACCACGGGCCGCTTGGCAGCTCCCCTCCCCACGGGAACCAGATCCAAGCAGACTGAATCGAGCCCGAACCGCCCGCCTCTTCCTCCGCCTTGTTTTCCCTGCTTGTGGTGCATCGAGACAATGACGTCGAAACATGTTCCGTTGGGTCTTTCAACCCGGAATGGGGGGGGGGAAGACCGTTCATTACACGTGTAAAAATTCCAAGTAGTGAGGGCTTGAATGCCGAGACCAGACAAGGGAGACGGATCTGTCGAAATGATGCTTCGCGGTCTAAAAGTGTCAAATTCCCGTGAGAGAGAGAGAGAGAGCGTCTCTGTCCATTTTTAAACCAATTTGGGTGTTCGGGTTCCACTCAGGCCCGTGCTTGCCGTACTCACTCAGCTCTCCTCTTTCGCTTCGTCAGCAGGGCCCGCAGCTGCAAATCCCCTGGATTTTTGGGGGTCCTCCAATGCACCCACCCAGACCCAAGGCAACGCTGGCACATCTCCCTCAGCCCATGACCATCGGTCCTCGCAACGAGATTGGGCAGGTAATCCGGACCAAACCCTTGTCAACCGCTTTCCGCTTTCATCACTCTGCTTCTTCTTGTCTTGCACCATTCATCAGTCACTCGCTCATTTTTCCCGCCGCCTGTTTTTCTTTTGCCAACTGACATCGCCGCCGTCCCTCTTCGCATCTTTCTCTTCGGCCCTCCTCTTCGCACCGCACCGGGCACGTCACTCGTTTCCCACACCCTCTCCTCCATACGCCCGACACCGACACCGACACCGACACCGACACCGACACCGACGGACGACATTTCGAGAAGGATATCCGTTCGAATAATCTGTGATTCAAAAACGTGGGGCGAATTTCGAGAAAATTTGACATCTGCGCAGCGCAAGCAAATATCGCACTGCAACCGAGACGGAAAAAGGGGGATTGGACAGACAACACACCAACACGACGCAGGGAGAGAAAACGGGTTAGCTGACATCGTCACTGCCAAAACGCCACAAAATCCCGACGAATCCGAGATCGTACTCATAGGAATCAACAAAACGAGCCTGGGAAACCTGCGACAAAAAACAATTTTTTTAGAGGGCGCTCATCCCATCTTTTTGCGTGCACAATTAAAAAAAGGTTCTTGGTGGAACGTCTTGTGGGCTTGTCAAAGGGAACCTTGGGGAAATTGACTTTTGGGCCATACAAACACACACTCTCTCTCAGAGACCGTCCGACTGTCGTGCTCATTCGGATTTTGACAACGTTTCGGGGGGCACTTGTCACAACCGCTTGACATACGCATCCAAAGCAAAAACCCGCCAACGAACCGTGCTTGCTGATCTCCGACATCTGTACCGTAACCTCTTCGGCTAGAGTTTCAATCCGTCAAAATGGGTATGCACCAAGTCCGCTTTCCCGGCTCTGCAATCTGCAGCAGCTCGTCTCATTTGTGTATTAGCTTACTGACCGATCGTCTTGCCCCAATTTGCAGCACAAGTTACACTTATGCCACAGTCGCTGCCGTCGTGCGTTTCGACTTGCGGCGTCCTATATGATGTCAACGGAGCGTGCGTGCCGCCTGCGAAGCCGCAAGCAGACACGAGTGTCTACAACAGCTGCTTTTGCAACGACCAAAGGCTAGCGCCATTCAAGACTGGCACTTCTGGGGTGTGCGACAACGCCTGTGCGCAACCCGCCGACTTGACTAGCATCCGAGACTGGTTCACTAGTTATTGCGCAGACGTCAAGGCGACAACAACGGCGACATCATCAGGGAAGCCGTCATCAAAGAACAATGGCGGTGGCACTTGGTAAGGAGTTTCTCTTAATCTTCATTGTCATTGTACGGTCTTGACTGACGTTATGCTTTTTTTTTTCTTTTTTTCAGGCTTGAAAATCACTACCAATGGGTCATTTTTCTTGTCATCATGGTCGTCGCAATAGTAGGCATCTGGGTTGGCGCTTGCGTCTGGCGAAGACGTTATCTCCGCAGGAAGGACAGGCAGTACGCTTTGGCAACCAACCTTGCACACACTACCGAATCCGGGAATGTGGTACCGAATGATAGCAACGCTGAGTCGATACATCGTCCGGGCGCAGGCATGTTTGATCCTGCGCCAATCGACTCGGCACAAGTGTACACCGAGAAACCACCAAAGAACAAGAAGAGGTGGGTGGTTAAGGAAAGGACATGAATTGGAAAAGGACAAGGAAAAATCGACAAAAGCAAACACGACATATAACCCATTACGCCCATAGACGTACATACAACCTTGAGCATTGGATGGAACACCGACCCCACAGACACACACAACACACACATTATACCAAACAGCAGTTCCTATTTTCCCTTTCCCCGTCTTCTCAGCCTACCGACCTCCCGATCGACCGATCTCGTTTTTCATAAAGCCATTTATAATATTGTTATTTCCATTTTCAATATTTTGGTATACTATTTTTCACCGAATAAAAGAGGGCGACTGAGGGCAGACAGACGATCAGGCAGGCACAGCATGGGAAATGGTTGGATTTGGGGTGGAGGACGGAATCGAACAACAGCATCAATATATATCTCATTTTCCTTTTTTTTTTTTTTTTCCTTTTTTTTCGTCTATGGTTTTCGGCGTTCGTCCAGGAGACGGTGTGTAAAGGAGTTATTTTTTTGGGCTTATTTCTTTTGTTCCTCTGGGAAGATTATATCATCTTGGCCCTTTCCTTTACTTGTTCTTGTCATTCCCTCATATAGGTCTAGCTCGGTTGGTCATATTGGATTTCTATTTTGGATCCCCTAAAAAACCCGTTCCCTCTTTCTTCGAACTGACTTGTAGTTATGTAGCATGGAAATGTACATACAAAAAAAGACAAGTATTTACGTGTGACTGAGTAAGAGAAAGAAAAGGCCAAAGGTACACTGGATACGCGTGTTGTGACTGAGATTCCTCTTTTGTGGATATGGTGTGATTGGAACGGAGAGTACGGAAATTGGCAAAACGATGAATGCTGCTGAGCGGCGGGAGTCGAATGGGGAGTGCAGGATGGATGACATGGATGGGTGGGAGAGACTTTGAACAGTATCAGTCATTATCTAGTTATAGGTTTATAAGGCACGTCTTCATTATTGATGTTTGTTTGCGCGCGCGAGCGGTATCAAGGAAAAATAAAAAAAAAATGGTTTGAAGAAAACAAACAACATGTGAAGAAGATCTAGATAAGTGAATAAATTTATTTTACATGTGAAGATCTTCCAAAAAAAAAAAAATTGAGATTGCCCAAGTTAGTTAGTTAAAGCTAGAATAGGTTGGTTAATTAAACTAGTTTAGTTGATTTTTGTTTTTAAAAATAAATAATCTAAATTTCTTTTGAAGTGGATGATTCATAAAGTTATCTTGTCACAAATCATTAAAGGTGGATGAGTTAATAGTGGGAGTGAGCGAGCGAGTGAGTGAGTGAGAGTGAGAGAAGAAAGTGGTTTTTTTTTTTTTTCCAAAAAAAAATGTGCGAGTGTGTGTGTAAGTGAGATTGAGTGAGTGGCGTGAACCTGCTTGAGTGGCTGGCTGACCAATGGGGATAAGTATGAAAAGGAACAGTTATTTTTTTTTTTTGGGGGGGGGGGGGGGATAAAGGCGATTTCTTTGGGATTACGTATATACCCGTTTATCTACTCATCCCATAAATTATTGGTTTATTATTATTATTATGGCGATTATTGTCTTCAAACAGAGAAGAGTTGGCTTCAATATGTGTACAAATTTAAAAGAAAATAATTTTTTTTTTTTTAAAAAAAAAAAAAAAAAAAAAAAAAAAAAAAAAAAAAAAAAAAAAAAAACCATGTAACAAAACTCCCCACTTGGTCAAAAAACCAAAACAATCAAGGGCCGGGAGAGGTCTCCCCGGCGCTTCCGAAGTTTTTATTGTGTGTGAGAGAGAACGCGCGCTTGCCTGTCATCGTGATCCTGATCCTGATCGTGGCTGAGTAGCGCGCGCCAAGTGTTTCGTTGATGAATTGTTACGCTCGCTACGTAAGTCTCGTATCGATCTCTCTGCTTATAAAGTTTTCCAACAAGTAAACGAACGAACAAATAAACGAAACAAATCCAACTGGGAGTAATAATGATAATAATAATAATAAGATAAACTAACCTCAAGCTACACTCAACATGTCTGCATATACTGTATGATATCTTCATCCTGTAAAAATATTCATTTAAAACGTGATGGTCGGTACGTAATCCTTCCAGGTTACGCATCCAAAGACACTCATCCAAACTCACATTCAGGCATTTCACGATACCAGTTTCTGTAGTATATAAAAAAGAGCTCTACAAACAATATGACCTGCCATACAGATTGCTATATTTAGTATAATATTTTCTAGGTATTTGACAACACAATCTACCTCCCATTTTCTACCGTCTTCTTGTAGAACACAATGCTGGCCGCCCATAATACTTTTTCATGACAGAAAAGACGCAAACAAACCTCCACAATCGACGTCATGGCTCATCAAAATGTACTTGTCCAGAAGGATTTACCTCACAGGAATAGACTTCTTCGCTCCAGCTCCTTCGACTTTGGCCTGCTCATCAGCAGCATCCATGTACAAGTCAATCAGGCAGCCGGCAGACCAGGCTTGAGTAGGTGACTGTGTTCCCTCAATGTTAGCATATCTCCCTCCCATAAAAATTCGAGATACGAAAAGAACAAAACTCACCGAGTCGGGGCAATCCTCCCCATTCTTCTGCGTCAACTCCGTCAGGCCGGCCCAAGGACTGTTCTGAATCTGTTCCTTGCACCCAATCAACCGTCTCGTGACCTGCTGGAAGGCTTCCGTCCTCCCCTCCAAATCATCTGGGCCCCTCCTCATCAAATCAAACTTGAGCAAAGCCCTCAGGAAAAACCCGGTAGGCCACAGCCACTCGGGTCCCTGATGATAATTCCTGCCCTTGCTGGTAGCAAAGTCCTCGCTGTCCTCGCTGTTCCGGTAGTAAGGTCTGTAGTTCAGATCGCTAGGATCAAGCGTCGCCATGCCTGTAGGGCCCCTCAGCGCCGCGTCGGCAATGCACAGAGCATGCATTGCGTGTTGGGGCGTGAAGAGATCGGGGGCGGCAGTCATGGCGATGGGGAAGTTGGGCCTGAGCTGGTAATCCTCGTACTCCTTACCGGACCTGTACAAGTCCTTGTAGATTCCGCGGCGGTTGATGACGGCGGGGTTGACATCGTACTTGGAGTCGTCCGACGACGAAATGGGAACAAAGAAGCACCTCTCAAAGTTTTCCTTGATGAGAGCGGCCCACTTCTTAAAGGTAATTTCTGAGCCGTCGGCCTTGCGCACGCTCGAGTGCTCGTATTTGCCCTTCTCGTTGAGTTCGGCAACCCATTTGAGGCCCGAGTAGAGGAGGCCGGTAATCTCAACAGCCGCGCCGTCGCGAGGAGTGCCGGGAACGCCCTTGGAGCCTGCGCGTTCGCTCTCGCCCATCTTGTCCATCCACGTGCCGCAGTTCTTTTGGTTGCCGCCAAAGACGAAGCCGTTGCTCCAGTCCACCTTGATCTCGAGGTTGAAGCCCTCATCACTCATCTGCATGTCGAGCTGAGGACCAGCGTTCGCCTCCCTGAACTTCATGCCCTCGGCGTGACGTTGGAAAACCTCCTGGATGATCTCGCGGATGGTGCTCTCCTTGCTGTACGCGCGGGGATCGTCGGTGGGGAAGAAGGTATCGTCATACGGCAAAAAGCGGCGCTTGACCTTTTCGTCGAGCAGAGCCAAGCCGTCGGGGGCGATGCGAGTATAGTCTTGGATGCACTGCAAGAAGAACCAGACCGAGTCGCGAGCGTTGTAGCGGGGCGTGTTGCCGCTTCCAAGGAGGTTGGGGATCATGCCGTGCTTGAGAACGCTGGCAAAGGCACGGATGTGCTCCTTGGCTTCCTCAAAGCGCCCCGTGCCGAGGTACAGACCGCGGAGAGAGATGAAGACGTCGCGGCCCCAGCAGCGAGCCCACTCGACAGCAAAGTGCGGAAGGCCGGCAGCCAGGGAAGGCACCAGACGGTTGGGGTAGAGCGACGCAGACTTGACGAGTCCGGTCTGCTGAATGCTGACCATGCCCAAACTTTGCAGGAACCACTGCCCCTTGCGGATGTTGTTGTTCATGAGCGAGACGCCCCTCTCGAAAGCGGCCATGTAGAGGGTCCGGAGCACGAGTCCGAAGTATCGGGGAAGCAGGAAGCTAGGAATGGTGCGAATAGCATCGAAGCGTTCCTTGATCCAAGTAGCCGACTTGGCCAGCCTCTTGTAGTGCTCCTTCTTGGCGGCACGCTCAAGTCTGCCCGCGATGTAGTCCAGCGCCCACTGGCCGTCGCGAAGGTTTTGGCAGAGGGGATGAGCGAGGTTGTTGTCCTTGATGATGTCCTTGAGGATGCTCCACCATCCTTGCAGACCGGCATAAACGAGTTTTCCGTGGCCGGGAATGTCATAGGTTCCATCCTGGCCATCGCTCGAGTCTCGCTCCTCGGGCTCGCACTTGTAGAGGAGGAAGTTGAGATCGACCAGATCAAGCTCCTCGCATGCAGCCTTGGCTCCGGATGTGACAAAGGTATCCAGCCCGCTCGAGTGCTCAGCGGCAGGGATCCAGGTCTCGAACAAGGCGATGCTTCCAGGAGGGAACCTGTCGCGGACAGTGATGACGGTGTCGATGCCCTGGACCTCCATGCGAATGCCAGGAAGACCGATCAGACGGCTCGGCAGGCCACGGAGGTACTTCTCGTCAGCCAAGACGTCATCGACAGCCTCCTTGCTCGAGTCAACCTCGAGCATCCAGCTGCCGAGATGCTTGGCCTTGGTGCCCGTCAGGCGAACGGGGTTGAAAGCTCCGTTCCCGTTGCCATAGCCGGGGAAAGCGGTATGCGCGATGAGGAAGTACCCCTTGCGAGACCCAGGGTGGACGCGATGGACCGTGATGTACTGATCCTCGTGGTGGATATGCGTCTCGTCGTAGCCGTCAAGACCCATGAGGGTGTGGATCTGGTTGAGCAGCTTCTTGACGCCGCCAATGCCGCCCTTGCCCTCCCCAACCTTGACGGGGGCTTTGGACGACTCGGACGTGTAGAGCCTGGTTTCGGACACGAGATCAACCAATTTCGGATAGATCTCATCGTAACCCATAACGCTGCCAGTGGCACTAGCGCACATGGCCACGAGCGCAGCGTTGGGCAGGGTATCACGCGCGTCGCGCTTCTGGGCGGGTACCTCATTGTCGTGGGTGCAGTCCATAAACAGCGCCTGGACGGGCACGGGCTTGATGCGGCGGATGATCTCGCGAGTGTATTGGGAATTGCCGCCGGCATGATGACCATTGGCCCCCTCTCCGTTCGAGCCACTTCGCACATCGGACGCCGAGATCTCGTCCACCTCGAAGCTTCCGATGGGCCGGCCGCCGTGGCGATGGACCAGCCGGCTGAGCTCGCCGGTGCTCCACGCTTGCATGGCCTCGCGGATGAGCGAGCTGATGCCGAGCCTCTTGACGAAGACGTAGTCCATCTCCTCAGAGCCGGTGAAGAGCTCGGCGACGACGTAGAGGTTGGGTCGCACCCTGCGGGCCTCGTCGAGGATGTGCTCGGCAACGTGCAGAGGGGTAGAGTGGCAGTTGTCGATTCTGAAGCCGGCAAAGTACTTGGCGAGCATGCGAGCATACTTGGTCATGTGTTCCCAGAGCCACGGGCTGTCCTCGGGCCCCTTTCCGTAGCGGAGCTTGGTGCAGTCGCCCCAAACGATGACCTCGCGTCGAAGGTAGACCCGCGACTCCGGGCCTGCGTTGTCCACCAGCGCGTTCCCGCCCCAGACCCATCCGTTGTTGGCAAGGACCAAGTCTTCCTTCTTGTGCTTGGCCGTGATGTCGTTGCGGGGAAGGCGGGTGAAGTAGGTCTCGATCAGGGGGTTCTCCTGGTCGATGGGCCCAAGCTTGGGGCCATGCTCGTCGAGGCGGACATACTTGATGCGGTTGTAGATTTGCTGAAGCGTGTCGGCAATCTCCTTGTCGTATTCGTCGTAGAATGGCACGTTCAGGATGTCGAGAATCTTGACAATCTGGACACGAGCCGCAGCCTGGTCGGTGGTCCCGCCCTTGTTGCCCTCATACCTGCCAAAGTGAGCCGACAGGAGGGCGGCGGCAACCTTGGGGTCGGCCCTTCTCCTGTAACGCTCGCCCATGCGGTCCATTCCCTTGAGGCCGTACTTGGTCAACCACTGTGCCTGCTCTTCGGGAGTTGACGAGCGAAGGCCGTCGATGCCTCCCGCGCCAAGGGAACCCTCGGGGAAGCTGGTCGAGCTCACAACCCACGACTCGACGGCAGCGTCGGCATCGCGGTCGACATCAAGCGTGTAGTACTCCCAGAGACGGATCTCTGCAATTACGTGCTTCTTGATGGCGTCCATGATGAGGTCCAGATCCTCGGTCGACTCGAGCTCCGTTGGGAGCCCGAGCTTCTCGAGTTTGAAGCCGAGCTCGAGCAGCTTCGTGTCGAGCAGGTACGCCGACTCGAGCCACGGCGCGGTCGTGAGATTGTACCCAGCTTCGGGGTGCTCCTGCAGCCATGCGCTGTTGTGGGCGGTGTGGTTGAGAACGATGTCAGTCAAGCTCAGCAGCGAGTGCTTCTTCTCCAGGCTCTCGACCATGCGCTGAACATCCTTTTCGCCCTCGGGGAAGTTGGTGGGATCCCAACCGAGCTGGTCGTAGAGACTGTAGGGCGAATTCGAGGCGCCTCTGACTTGCAAGGGGGTAAAGTGGACCATGTTGTAGCCACGGTCGCTGATGCCGCGAAGATGACGCTCCCAGTCGTTTGGGAACTTGCCCATGAACTTGCTGATCAGGGAGAAGATGGACAGCGCAGGCAGCGGCAGCGGCTGGCCGTCGAGCGAGAGCCGTGGCGCGACATCGATGTAGTACAGGGGAGTCTTTTTTGTTGTTTTGGCGACCGAGCTGCCGTTTGTCTGAGTTAGGTGATTTGCGAGGTCGGGCAGCTCAGCGTAGGTGGTGTAAAAGGCGTAAGCGCCGGCTTCGTAGACGGGGATCGAGATTTCGATTGTACGGTTGAAGTCGGGCACAAGACTTGTGGAAAAAAAAAATGCAATGTCAGCTTTCTCTTGTTTTCATTTCCCCTGCTTCAACAATGCTCTGCTTGGCTCGGACTGGCAACATACTGGAACTCGCGAAACTTGTCTCGTCGAAACTCGGCTCCCTTCTCGGGGATGTTGACCCACAGGCTGCCATGTCGGCAGATGCTGGAAGTGCCCTCGATTGCGAACCGGATCGTCACGGGGTCGTTGGTCTTGGGGGCGAGGTAGATGTACTCGCCGGCGACCTGGGGCGAGCCGTCGTCGTTGAGGGGCAGCAGGTAGACCTCGTTGGAAACCATTGTTGGGGGTATCATGGTGAAGGAGGAAAAGGGAGGTTGCTGGCCACAAACTTGGAGGGGGGAGGGGGGTTACTTGAGAGGTTGTTGCTGGCAAGCTTAGGTACTTAGCAGGGACCTAAGGTAAGGTACCAATGTCGATCCGATGGCCCCGCGTCGGGTCCAAATGGTGCCCGCGTTTCCCAGTCCTTAGTCGGAAAAGCACCAAATCAGACACAGGCAGAGGCAGAGAGATCTGAGGAATCTCGAGGACATCACCAGCGAAGAGGGAAAGGGATCTCCCTCGGATCTAAGTACCGAGATTTTTTAGAATTTTTTTTTTCTGTTTGTTCCTTGGTCGGGTGTGACAAGGAAGCCGAACGGGAAGCTAGGCCTGGAATGGTGCCAAGGTGTCAGTAGGGAAATGCGCTAGCGACGGGAAATATGTGAACGTGGAAGCAAGGAATCGTGGATCGAGCCAGGACGGGTGCAGACGATGATGATGATGATGATTGTGGTGGTTATGAGCTGGATGACTGGCAGATATGAAGACAAGTGCACCTTGCAATCATTTTGGAGAGGGCAGCCATCGCAATCCAATTAACAGGGCACTGGAACCCACGCCGCCCTCTGCACGACCTGAGGGGGGACCTGAGGTCTGAAAGGCGACGCGACTTGTTTCCAGAGGTTCGGTGAGAAGAGAAGGACCAAAAATGGAAATTGCGGTCCGTTGCCCGGCTGCCCAGGGGCCTGTCCAGAACTGGTGGTTGTTCGGTTAGGCCCGCGTCCAAGAATACATGGCGTCAGTTGGGACAGGCGCAGTCAGGCACAGGGCCGCGGACTAGGTGGATGGGCCCCGCGCAGCGGGGGGTTGCGCGTTGGTTTCATACAGATGAATCATCATCATTATCATCATCATCATCAGAAGAGTCTGTTGTTGTGTCTTTGCTGGCTCCATCCATGTAAAGCACCGCAAGAGCCAAATGGAAATTGGTTGACGAATTATGATGAGACCCTTGGGGCAAAGGCTCTCTGAGTTGTCCCAAGTGGGGAGGAGGGGGAGGGGGAGGGCATTTCATTGCTACCACAGTACATGGACTGTAGCTGGGCAAGCATTTGGAATTTGCAATGGCATCTCAGGTGCTGGACCTTCTTTTACAAACGGACCCAAGAAGGCCGATTATGTGTTTCCTTTCTGGATTTTAATTATTATTATATTTATTAATTATTATTATTTCAAGAATGGTGCGAGCAGCCCACCTCGACCGCAAAGAACTTGCCCCGCCCTGATCGATCGAGATTCCATGTTCAATGACATCAGAGCGTGGGCGTTTTGGTCTTGGCCAAGAACCATGGATGTCGCATCAGCCACACCGCCCCGGCCAACTGGACCCGATCCGCGCGACCTTGGTCCAGACCCCAGCAGAATGTGAAGTTGCTTGGCTGGAACCCGCTCCCAAAATCCCAAATTCTCCCAAACGTGAAGGTGGCCCGTCCGCTGTCTTGGCAGCGCTGAGTGGATTGTTTCTTTTTTGAGAACAGAGCCAACCTATTCTTTCAAGTTGCTTGGTGTTTTTGTGAGACTGGCTGTGTGCCGACCTTGTTGCATAACATACACCTGTACCCTATTAAAGAGGTTACCAGTGAAAAACACTCAGCTGATGCTTTCTGTTCTTTATGGCTGGTCCAAAGCAACAGTATCTGTCTCCTATCCGGGGCATTGGTGACGGCGAATAACAAGGCGATGAAGTGATGCTGGGGATCATGCGCTCGAGCATCCGTACACGACCTTTATATATATATATATATACACGATCAGCATGCCCCCTGCTGATTGTACATACATATATACATGTGATCCGGCGCATGGGGAGCCAAACCCTTCTCTTATTATCGAGAACTCGCAGATGCAAGAACACGCACAGGATGCATTCCCCACGACCCCATCACACAGGGTTCAGCGGCCCGTTCCTTTGCTAGACGTCGCAATAATGTTTGAATTGCAAGGCTAGTGCACCTAGAGAGACCCTTTGAAGGATCGGCTCCCTTCGGCAAGCTGCAAGGAAGGGCTGTTGTTAAACTAAACAAAATCCCGACCGAGGTTGCGGTGGCATCAGACCGCTCAGCAGCAACGAACGGGACAGGAGTTATTACAGAACAATACCCAATACCCATCTGAGCGGTTTGCCTCGGTGAAACAACAACGGAGAAAAGCTCAAAAATGGGCTTGGCAACCTCGGCGTCAAGGGCGGCTGGAGGACGGCGACGGCTACGGCCGAGGCCAGCGAGCGGCCAGGTTGGCAGTTGCGTCCAGATTCCCCCCAAGTGCCTCGCTGTCACAAGCTCGAAGAGTGCTGTCAAAAAGGGGACCAGGGTTTCTTGGGAGAAGGAAAAAGGAAGGCGGTGGAATTTCTGCCCCCCCACCCCCTTGTCCCTCCCTCTCGGGATTGGCAGTTTCCATGCGTCATGCTCCGTCATTAAACCGATTTTCACAAGCCGGTCCCAAGGTCTGGTTTTGGTAGAACAAAGCTGTATCACCGTTTTTCAGCTCCTTATCCCGGGGTGAAGCGTGGGTGGCCCACCCCTTGCATTTTTACGAGATAATAATGATGGGCGGCCCAGGGCGAATTCTTGTTGCTGCTGCCCCGTATAAGAAGCTGAGCATTCCTGCTGGCCCGACGTGCTTGTTTCGGCCGGCTTTATCTGGCCAGAAAAAGTTTGGCTTGTCCGGTTTGACAGTGCATCGCCATTACTCGCCCAGGTTTCCACCGCCACCGCTTCCACCCCATCGTCCGAATTATAGTCCCCACTTAGATCGCAGCCCATTCCGGCTCCCAAAGCCCAAACTTTTTGGACCTCGCCAACAAGTCCTCAACTATCACCGCATTTCCTCCTCGTTGACCCGAACTTCACGCCACGCTCTGCCCTTCTGCCCTCTGGCGCCTGCTGCTCCCGCCGCTCTGTCTCTTTCGCGGTCCTATTCACACAACACCGCCAACATGGGTGCCAACGGAACCCAAAAAACGCTGCACAAGGTCACCATCGTGGGCTCCGGCAACTGGGGGACCACGGTTGGCAAGCTGATGGCCGAGAGCACCGCCGAGCATCCAGACGTCTTTGAGAAGGATGTCCAGATGTGGGTGTACGAGGAGACGGTCGAGGTCGACGGGCAGCCCCAGAAGCTCACCGACGTGATCAACACCAAGCACGAAAACGTCAAATACCTGCCCGAAATCAAACTCCCCGACAACCTCATCGCGAATCCCTCGCTGGTGGACGCGGTCAAGAACTCTACAATCCTCGTGTTCAACCTCCCGCACGAGTTCATTGGCAACATTTGCAAGCAGATCAAGGGCCACATTCTCCCATATGCCCGCGGCATAAGTTGCATCAAGGGCGTCACCGTCACCGACGACAAGATCGAGCTGCTTTCGGAATACATTGGGGAGAACTTGTCCATCTACTGCGGCGCCCTGAGCGGTGCCAACATCGCCAGCGAGATTGCCAACGAGATGTGGTGCGAGACCACGATTGCCTACAACACGCCGCCCTGCGACAAGCACACCGCCAACGGCAACGGCGTGAGCAATGGAGCCAACGGCTACGTTGTTGACGAGCACCGCGACTCGCGGGGTCAAATCATCAAGACTCCTCTCACGCCTGTGCCCAGCGAGTACCCCGCCCTCGGCCACGATGTGCTGCGCAAGCTCTTTGAGCGCCCCTACTTCACCGTGTCAATGGTCTCGGACGTCGCGGGTGTTTCGCTCGGCGGTGCTCTGAAGAACATCGTCGCCCTCGCTTGCGGTTTCGTCGAGGGCCACGGCTGGAACATGACGGCAAAGACTGCGGTAATGCGTCGCGGCATGCAGGAAATCATCCAGTTCGCGCGCGATTTCTACCCCGAGACGGTGCAGGAGAAGACTCTCTGGGAGGAGAGCGCCGGTTGGGGCGACATGATCGTCAGCTGCACGTCGGCGCGGAACTGGCGGTACTCCAAGATGGCCGTCGAGCGCGGGGTGTCTATTCAGGAGATTGAGCGGACCGAACTGAACGGTCAGAAGCTTCAAGGCATCTCGACTTCTCGCGAGGTCAGCAGCTTCCTCCGCGCGCGGGGCGTCGAGGATAAATACCCCCTGTTCAAGCTTGTTGACGGCATCTTGGATCAAAACGTCAACCTCGAAGACATTCCCCGGCTGTTCAGAAAGTCTCAATAGATAAAACACAAACTCGTCTCGGCCGCAAAATGATACAGGCGAATGACCCAGTGAATGACCCCTTTTTTAAGGGCTGATTTGGGGTAGTCCGGATATTTGCGAATCGGGGGTTACATGGCGGCGGTTCACACATCCAGAGTCCGAGACAACACGCAGGCAAAGGTTCAGGATGCAACGATATTGCAACTGAACCCGCCGTCCCGGGCGGGTTTTATTGGGCGGGTGGGGCATGTACATACATACCTCTCTACACATAGGGTATCGAACTGTTCCACACGGGACGGCTCCAGAGGTTTCGGTTGGCATGGTCAAAAAAGGGTAATTAGCATGGGCATATAAACAGGGCAACACCAAACATCTGGTGATGCGTTTTGTTTTGTTTTTTTCTGGAAAGGGACAGTATAATATTATATTTAGACGTAGATGTTAGAAAACTGAAGAATTAACCCAATTGGGCTTCAAAGGATCTAAGTAGCATTCGCCCAAATGTTTTTTGATTGTGACAGAACAATACCTATGCTGCTCATGTATAATGAACGTCAGAAGTGCTTGTAGAGTTTTTCGAGCCATTTAAACTCTTTGAAATCATCACTAGCTTGTAGTTATGTATGCCATGAACTTGTATATAATATGCCTGGACCTATTCAAACCATGTGTCGTAGGAGAAAAAAAAAAAAGGTTGACAGTCCGTACCGTGATCAAACGCCGCTAACCCTCGTACCTTTCATGATTACCTTGCTCAGTTTTTTTTTTTTTGTATCAAGTCAACAACAACCCCCTCTTCTCCTCGTCCATCACCTCTTCCCTTCCATCGCGGCTCCACAGACTCCCCCTCCTCACCCTCACCGTGACCGTATCCTCGATCTCCTCGGTCCTCTCCCCGTCGCCGAAAACAGGCTTGGCGACCAGGTCGTAGCTCCTCCAGACGAGGTTCACCACGGCGGTGGAGACCAGGCTGAGCCACGGGGGCGACTTGCCGTTCTTGTCCGACAGCAGCCGGGACCCGAGCATCATGAGCACGAACGCCGGCGCCCAGAAGCCGAGGAACAACACCTGGCCGATTTGCTGGCGGAGCGAGGTGATTGTGTAGGGCTGCAGCGAAGAGAGGTAGTGGATGTAGTCGGGGGGCAACTCGTGCTCGTGCGCGCCCGTCAGGATCAGCGAGAGGTATCGGGCCGAGGGCTGGGCGTAGGTCGCCGAAGGGCGGCGGAGGGGGAGGAGGAGGTTTCGGAGCCATTCGGGGAGTTTGGAGTGGGGGGGCGACGACGGCGGCGGCTCGTCGGAGGAGGAGGAAGAGGAGTAGGACGATGAATCGGAATCGGAATCAGAATCGGGTTTAGAAGGCGGTGGGGGTTTTCCGCTTGGAGGAAGCCGGGGCGCGTACAGCGTCCGGGCGAGGAACGGACGGGGCGGGACCGGGATGGCGGGCTTCTCGGGCACGCTGACGCTCGGCGGGAGGGGGAAGCACGGCACGAGGATGTCGTGGTAGCTTGCGCCGCCGCCCTCGGTGGCTATGATCTTTGCAAAGTCGGACTGGGTCACCTCGTAGACCACCCCGTAGAGGCCCTTGTTCCATACCGGCGCGCGGCGGCCGCCGCCCGCGGCGCCTGTCCCGGGAGGCGGAGGGTTCGGCAGGTCGGGCACGTCCGGGAGGTTCGGAGGGAGCGGAGGGGGTTTCATGGGGATCTTGCGGATCGCCGTGTTTGCGAAGCACGGCTCCTTGTAGGGAAGCCCTGGGAGGTCAAAGGTGAGGTCTAGCGATGGTGCTGAGACGTTCACCTGGCTGATGGGGCGGATGCCGCGCATCCCGAGGAACGTTTGGGCGCATAGGTTGCTGCCGTAGGCGAGATAGAGGACCGTTTTTGATGTCGACGGCGCATGGTGGGCGCATCTGGCGAGGATGGGTTCGGTGGGGAAATCGCCGTCGATGGTTGTTGGCGTCGCGTCGGGCTCGGAGAGGCGGGCGAGGCTGGTATGCGGTATAGATGAGATGGGAGGATAGGAAGGCTTGGATGGTTTCGCTGCCGAGGACCAGAGACCTTGTAGACGGCGAAGGCTGTAGACGGCTGTGTCCTCGACTTCGTCATCGTTTGGTCGCAGCCGTTGCGGTACAGCAGGTGGAGCAGGGGTTTGTTGGTCCATGATTTTGGAAACGTTCATTTGTGATGACTTTTGACGCAATTTCGACCAGCAATGACGAGATTTTCTGAGAGCTGCCGTTTTATATAAATAATCGAACAGTGGCCCGCTACACACCCCCCCCCCCTGACACAATTGGAGATTGGGGATTCCAGCTTCTCCGAACCACACACAGTTACACAGTACACAGCTTCGGCCGGTTTCCAGGGAATTGCCTACGTAATCCACGACTGTGTGCTTCCGCTTTGTCCGCTAAAACGTGGGGCAACGGGATGATTCCGGTTTGCTTAGGCGGTCCGTTCACCGTCTTTTTCCAGCGTCGGATGAACTCCGTACACCGCGCTGCTTACCAATGTCTCCGAATGGCTTCATAGAAATTTTGAGAATGAGATGTGCTCCACGGAGTTTAATAAGAAAATAGACACAGACCTCGATTATCTTCCTTAGGAGTATGTTATATACGGATTGTGTTTGCAAACAAGTGCTGCTCTCTTCTATCACCTTTAGGTAGTGTTCAATCCAGCAAATATTTGGTGAAGTATCCGGCAAGCTCTGCTATTTATCAGCAACCCCGTCTACTCAATTTCATGGAACCTGAGATTGGATCCTGCAAAAAAAAAAAAAAAAAAAAAACACTCTTTTATTGATCCTCTTACATTTTATAGTGATTAGAATAACATTTTGAACTTCAAGCTCATGGCGGGTTTTGATACCCATCCTCCCTGTGGTCTTCAATGAACTGGTATTTAGAAAAAATTCTGAATTCTCTCCCCGTTCCCAATCCAGTCATCTAAATAGGTATCATCTCACCTGGTTTTTTCCTTCTTGGTTGCCATGTCTCGCAACATCACGGCCAGAAGCAGATACAGGGTTTGGTGGAGATTTCCACAACGCAATTGACCAAAGTAGGTATATCACGTTTACACATAAAACCATGATGCCTTGCCGACATTAAAGAATGGAGGTCTGCATATAATCCTGCAGGATTTCTCTCCAGATTTGAGCACAAACTTTGCAAACATCGTCAGCTTGACGATGTTGTCCGTAAAGTGAGTTCGTTAGCATGGCTCAGAGCAGGTACATCTAGGTTGACGTATTGCAACTAAGATGCCCATCGTGGCGACCTTGTACAATGGGCAACCGTTTCATTTCACTTCAGGTCAGGACGGGCTTCCAAATCCTAACCATTAGCAATGCTCCCTTGAAACTTATATTCACATTAATGCTACAAAGCCAAGCATCAGACCAATTACTAAAGATGGCTCAGAACGTAATTCCACAAGCCTATCGTAGCATTCAATATTTTTATTTTTTTATTTTTTTATTTTTTTATTACTTTTATTCTTTTGGTGAGAAATGGGTGGACAGACTAGAGCTTGGCCTTTAGAAGTTTAAATCAGGTAAAAGGTTTCGTTGGGATCGCCGTTTTGGAATTTCAGTTGTTGCTCAACGCTCTGGGGTTTTGGGTCATTTATTTTTGATCACGTAGAGACCACAGAAGCATCATTTTCATTGTTTCAATTATAGTGAGGCCACTTACATGGTATCGTCGAGATAATTGTGATTACAGACCAACTATCCAGTTGCGTGCCACTCTTGAACTAGGGAAAATGCCATCAAGAGCTTCAAAAAAGTAACTCCTCATGATAATATTTAGCAATAAGCTTTACTTCTTGCTTTTGGATTCACAATTGATAGTAGCGATCAGGTAGGGGAGATTCTAATGTGCAACAAAAACCAGTGGCCCATCTTCAAGCGAGGCACCACATTACAAGTGATTGCCAGAGCAAGTGTCTAGATGTTGCATTAACGGCCTCAAGTCCCATCAGAAAATGGAACGGTGCACAACTAGCTTTTCACGAGAGCAGCTGAAATGACACTCCTCGTCACGATATTTTCTCCCCAAGGCTTCTTTCCAATCGTCACTCTGGAGCTTTCTCTTGCCCATTCCATTATTCGTGCCATTACCGGACATTGTGTGATCACGCCCACACGATCTCATCATCAACCGCCCTGTGTATCGGCCCGTCTCGCTGGAATTATACTTTGCCCTCACATTGACATGCCCCATGAACCACCAACAAATGTACCTATTGCATCTTCACCGTGCTTGCCAATTTTTTGCAGATTTCGGCACCGCTTCCCAACAAAATAACACAAAACCTCTCGAGATCTCTGGACATGGAACCCGCGACTGCCTTTAGCCCCATCACAATCTTGCAGATGCACATGAACCGCTCTTCTGCCTAGTTATCAATGGATATCGACGGCTCCCGAAGATTGCAATGGTGTGATAGGTAAGTGGTACCTTCCTCGCAGACACGGTGACTCTGTTTCCCATGGCAAGAACTCCGCTAATTGGTGAGGCCTTAGACCGTCCCAGGGGATTTAGGCTTGCAGAGGAGAGCTATTCATCATCGTCCATATATTGCACTATTTTCTCCTCCTCTCATGTACTCAGTTCTCCTCTTTGCTTCTTCGTCCAACATCTTCTGTCTGTCGTTTGTCGTCAAGTATTACAGGCCACTTCTATTTCAGGTCGTCACGCTTCCAGCTAATTTTCAACCTCTGGTTCGCCTCCTCAGGACACTCATCACAATAATCCATCTTCTTCGTCTCGGGTCACGGTGTTGGCATTTTACCGCATCGTCAGACCTCGAATTTCCCCTCTGGTCGCTTGTGCTGGTCTACACAATCGTCTATTCCCTGGCCAGATCCTTCCAGCTCACCTTCAACCTTGACCTAGCCCTCATCTATCCCCAGCCAAACACACCCAATTTTCTTCTCACGGACATGGCCGATTTCTAGTTTACACGCTCCTTGAGGTGTCGATTCTGCATTGTTTTGACTTCATCTTGTGCACATCTTCGACTTGCGGTTTACAACTTTCTCTGGCTATCTCTTTCTCTCCTGTTCGGACTTCGACTCTGCCAGTTCATATCTTCCCGTCAATTCTCGGGCTTTTTCTCATCATCAAAACCTCGGATCTTCCACTGGGCCATCATCCAGCAACCCCCCACGTTCGTCTTCGATCTTGTGTCATCGATCGCCTTTCCTCTTCAGAGCTTCAGTCTATTCAGCCGTATCAATCTTCTTTTCTTTCTCTCGGCTTTGCGTCTACCATCAGATTCTCTCTTTCAGTTCATTACTAACTCTTCTTAGCTAACTTGGTTTAGAGCTCGGTCGACACTGAGCCTGCACTTTGACTAGGTTCTCGCTCTCATCAGATTTTCACCCTCATCAGGACCTCACCTTGTGGAGGCGTTCACCTTCGTCAAACCACACGGTTCATCAGATTGTTGCCCTCAGCAATCCCTTAATCTTGTAAACGTCTCACTTACACGGCTGCTTCATCCGAGTCTTCTCGCCCTCATCCCAAGATGGATTGCGCCGCGGAGGAAGTGCCTCCTATGGACTGGCTCATCCTTCAGGCAGAGAACTGGCCTGTCAATCGTCGTTCACCCTCCCCAGAGCCCCCCAGATACAATCAATATGGTTATGACATCGACGAGGCGATCTGGTTCTCGGGAAGATGGCCACCCAACAATGAGACAAACAACGGTAACAGCACAGGCTCTACAGAGAGAACAGACCTCCTTGAGAGGATGCTTTCCGGCGCTTTAGATGAGTCAGATCCAGAGCCCGCCCCCGCCACTCCTCAACCCAGTCCTGAGAGCTCCCCTGATCCGATCGCCATCGCTGTGCCTTCTTCCAACAACAACAATGACTCCCCAAACATTGTCCCTACATACGTCACCCGCCCCAGGCAACAACAACCTCATCGTGCTCCTCCCGAGAACCCTCAGAGGCAGGCGAATATGACAGAGGTTCCCGCTGCTCCTGGTTGGAACCACAGAGATCTTTGGGTTGCCGACCAAAATGACGAGTCCGAGGAAGACACCCCCAACTCCTCCGTCGCCGATGACAATGACGTGATGGACGATGAGGAGATGATGGCCCCTCCGGTGCTCCAACGTGTCGTCAACGTAAGCATTGATTCCTGACTACCTTTCAGTAAGAGAGGTTATCATGTTGCTGAGACGACTAATAGGCCATGCATCGCGCCCTCCTGCCCCTCGAGGCAGCCATCGACAGGGTGGCAAGGGACTACGTGGAGAACGGCCAGAGGCTCCTCCTGGCCATGTCGGCGGGAGAGGACCAGGAGGAGGAGCGGGTCCGCCATGAGCTTCGTCAGAGGCTCATTCCTGCCCTCCTCGAGGGCGAGCAGGAGATGGCCGGGCTCCTCGAGGAGCTCCGAGAGGCCAACGAGCCCATCCAGGGGCTCCACAAGCTGATGGCCGGCGGGCCAGAGGCTTGGGAGAAGCTTCGCGCATTTTGCGCAGAGGCGGAACGGGAGCTGGAGGCGGCGGAGGATGCCTGTGCCTCCCCGGAGGTCATTGCCGGGGGGGAGTTCTCGCCCGAGGGGCAGGAGCTGGTGCGCGCGTTCCAGGCGCGAATCCTGGAGCAGGTTCGTGCCGGGCGCGAGCCCCAGGCCGCGTCGGACGAGGAATGAGGATGTGCGTGCGGTGTTCTCTTTCTGTTTGCTCGGCGGGTGGAGGGGAAGGTTGGGGGGGGGGGACCTAGATGAAATCAAGTTTTTGTTTGCAAAATTTCCAATTTCTCTTGATGTGACGATGTTTATGAGTGTAATTTGTGAGTTTGTTGTCAAGCTTTTCCCATGGCACAAACGGCCAGCGAATCAAAGTTGCTGACTTCCGTCAGTTGACAAAATACAAGAATAAGGTGTCCTAACTTACATTATAGTATGTGGCAGATTAAGATATTCCGGTGCTCTCTTTCAAAGATTGAGCGTTGATATTTGGCTGACAGGATAGCTGGTTTAGTAATAATCACGGACGATATATTTTGATCAGGCTCATACCCTTCCCTAAGATGAAATATCCAGAAAGGTTTGTCAGTGAGATAAAGAGCAGACGCCCCTGGTTACTAAATTTATCAATAAACAATTACGACTTGAGCTGTTCTCATGCCTGACGCTGTTTTTTGTGGTGTGTCTTTGCCGTCTATAATGCAGAAACTTCGTAAATATATATTCCCCAAGTCGTATGGTCGTCCAAATCCATGGGCAAGTTCCTTACGATACAAGTCGCATCATGTGTATTTTGTCTTCTCGGGCGTCTAGTAAAGACAGACCTGTCCTCTATTTCAAAAGGCATGGGAGTGATCTAAAGCTTTGCGAGAGCGTTGATTACTTGTAATTATTAGAACCTTGTCATAGGAATATCACCATTCATAAATGAATACTACCGATGAGTACTTGCTTACCTCTACTTAATCTAAAACAGAAGGCCACCAATCGAAAAGTAAAATAGATCACCATACCACTTGTTGCGGCTCTGATATCCTGGGTATCAAAAAGTAAACAGAAGCCATCATCATGCTTTGCATGATTAATATAGGGGGTACACCCTCGAGAAACTCCCTTCCAGCCAACCACACCCCCCCCCCCCCCCCACAAACAAAAAAAAACACCAGCAAGCTCCTACTTTTACTAGATCCCTCTCTAA
This sequence comes from Cladorrhinum samala, assembly GCA_033576145.1. Classification (NCBI taxonomy): domain Eukaryota; kingdom Fungi; phylum Ascomycota; class Sordariomycetes; order Sordariales; family Podosporaceae; genus Cladorrhinum; species Cladorrhinum samala. The sequence continues at coordinate 14,017 of MU864938.1, read as the reverse complement.
TTATAAGTCCCATTTTTTTAAACTCTAAAAGAAAATCCCACCAACGTAAAAAATAAAAAAAAAAAACCACGCACTCAGCCAACAACCCAGATCTTAGATAGTAACCGCCCCCTAAAACGACCCTCCTCCACCCAAAAACAAAGGCAGCTCCCTATTCATACCACCGGTAGTAATCCCTCTTGTCGTCTTTTGTTCCTCCCACTCTACTTTAAGCGGTGGCGCCGCCGGCGCAATCTCGCCAGGCCTCTGCTGCTTGGCTCCCGCCGGGCCCTCTTCTTCTCCGTCTTCAACAGCGGGCCCCTGAGGATATTGTTCCTCTGGCTTTTTCGTAGACCTGACCACATCCGAGTGGGAACTCATCATCCCGGGGGGCCCGATCATGCGTTCTTCAAAAAGCTTGAAGGGACCAACCCTGATAACCATTAGAGGAGGAGCAAAAGAAGAGGAGGAATAATCCATGAACAGGGTGATTTTTGATCGCCCCGGCTGTGACACGGTCTGCGCCCCTGGGGTTGTTGTTGGTGGTGTTGTTGATGTTGTTGGTGTTGCTGTTCGGCCCGTAGACTTCGCGATGGCCGTGTCTGGCCCGCGGATCAAGGGAGAAGAGGGAACTTGAACCGGAGAGGGGGAATCCGAAGCGGACTTGCGAGTCCGGTTCCTGCCGTCGGCCTCCCGACGCCTCTTTTTCCATGCCTCGATTTCTTTGAAGCCGTGGGTGAGGCAGGTGAGCTTTCTTGAGGAGGCCCCGGAGGAGCTCGCGGAGGCTTTGCGGATTGCGGCGAGCGTCGCCGCCGGACGCCGGGATGAGATGGAAAGCTGGAGCATGTTTGTGAATCGTTTGTTTTTTCGGTGTGCTTTTGTTTGTGCTCTTGATTTGAGGTTAGATGAACAAGTTTGTTTGTTGGACAGTAGGCTTTTGGTTTTTTCCATTTATATGGTTCTGAGGTTAATAAGGACTCCCAAAATGAAATGAAATAATCATCATCAGCGACTCAAATAATAAATTAGGTTTGAAAAATGACATATTGGCTTTTTTGTTTTTATGGTTTTCCTTTTTTTTATCTTTGGTATAAACATTTCTCACCGTGGCCTCGCTGTCGTTTGGGTTTTCCTGTTACCGAGAGTTTGACTGTGAATGGTAACATTTTTCTTCCTGGTACCGAATAAGCAGTTTTTCGGCAGGACAAACTCTACTATAAACCTTTTCGTCCCGTACTTCTGGGCGAAATTTAAAAGAGGTTACACTTATTATACCCACCATCACGGATCACCAGATGCGTGTAACTCACGACGATACCCGGCTCGCGGCAGGTCCCATCGGCGGAGAAAAGAGGTTCGGTGTGATGATACGCAACGCAGGTACCAGTCTTGCATGGAAGTATATAATCAACCAGAAAGTGTAACCGAATATTTGTGTATCAGATCCTCAGAGGTAAGGTTCTGGATGCTGATAGCCGTTCCCGATATCGTCGTCACTATGGATACGTAAGCAGCCAAGACTCAAAATGGGCTGGATGACTCTTAATTGCCACCAACATGAGTTATATACGCAAAAGTAAACTCTTTCGAAAGGTGTCAACCTAGTTGCTCTTCAGTTCGAAGCGATGATAAGATAGCAACGCTCAGAAAATGTGGAACATGCTGATTTATCGTCATCAGATTTTAAGGTTGCTGTCTCGGACACAGAATCAGGAAATGCGGCTCCAATCGACGGACATCCAGATGTTTTGAGCAAATTCAATATTTCTTGACATTTTATTTCTTTGACAAAAACCAAAGTCAACTAACTACCTCCTTCTTGTCGTCAAAACACCCACGACATCTAACATTCTATCCATTCGAAGATCCTCCACTGCAAAACATCTGTTTATGTTTATCTGCGCTCTGAACAGACACCCGCGTCTTTGGTCAGTGAAACATTTCACCGCGTTCCTGTGAGGTTGTTCAAGTCAGAATACCTCGCTCGACGTCTTCAGGAATGAGCTCGGGGTAAACGCTCCGCCACGCGCTGTGACGTCTCACCACTCATCATCGAAGCTTGGCAAGGCACTCTCCCGCACTCCATCCCGCTTTTCCCGGGGTGGCACGGGGTCCTCGATTTGGGTGACTTAGGGGACCGCCGCCAAGGACAACGGCGAGAGACATCTTTGGCTTTGGTGACGTCTGCAGTGACTGAGCTCTGAACCGGACCAACGGGGTGGCGTATGCTGGAGAGGCTATTCCCCCAAGTAACCAAACGGCTTCAATGGGTGTGTTTGTTATTTGCAATAGGGTATAGATACACATCTTTTTATTGTCTCCTGGATTGGGCCACCTATTCATCCGCTTTCGTGCATTGATTCGGGGGATTCTGGACCTTGTTGGGCCATTGTGCCCATTGGATAAACCCCCCACAATAACAAAGTCGACGAGTGCGCTGCGCTGTCATTGCTAGGATTACCGGCATTCTTAGCGCACCGCCACAATGATCGAGGCCAAGACGTAAGTGCAGGGAAAAAAAACTGCGGGGTCCCCTCGAGACTTCGTGGGCTCCCGAATCCTCCCTTCTTTGGCCCTTCGTTATAATTCGTTTTGTATCTTTGTTTTGGGCCTCGACACCCGAACCGCTGCTGTTTCCCCTATTGCCCGAACCGCAACACCGAAATCGAGCGCATCGAGGCTAACGAGACTTGGACTTGGAAAGCATTGAAGGAGTAGCTGCGGATTTCGCCGGCCGATACGCCCGAAACCCCTTCCCAGGAGCCGAGCATCGCGAGGAGGGCTTACCTCTCAACGAACCCAACTCGTCGCCTCTGTCGACCTTGTCGCCCCCGGCCTCTCGCTCCCCGACTCCAGTTCCCGCGTCCGCGCCGCTTTCTCCTCCTCCGCCGTCCCTCAACCCAGACTCGCCGCGCACGGCCGCCTCCAAGAAGATGCGGTTCCGCCAAAATCTGGTAAGACACTTTGGAAACAACGTGAGCAAACCGTCTTCTTCAAGTTCATACTTTCTGCGGGTGGCCAGCCCCCGAAAGCGCTCCCTCGTTCAGGAGCCCACAGAGAACCATGACTGTGGATCGGGGGAGAGGGCTGCCAAGAGGACAAAGAAGACTGGGGATTGCCGCGCATTGGGAACGTCGCAGCCTGTCAGCCTGCGCTTGGAAAGCGGCACCGATAAGAAGTATCACAATTGGACCGGAACAGGACTGACAAACTCTGAGCAGCTGGGCTCCAACCCATCCGCCCCTTACCTCTCCTGTAAGTAACCGTGTTCGTCGTCCGAGCTCGCCGCTCTCAAGCTGACAACTGATCGGACGTAGACTACGACATCTGCCGTATGTATTCGAAACCTCGCTGTTGTCTGTCTCTTTCGCCCTAACAACATTTGCAGTTACCACCGAGGACATCAAGTCGCTCAAGAATGACTGGCTCACCGACAACGTAAGTAGATGTCTGTTTCGCTCTTTGCTGTTCTCCACGACTGACGTATTACCTAGAACATTGCCTTTTGGGAAGAGTAAGCTTCCTGCCGCTCTCAGCTCTTTGTTTCCTCTCTGACTCGCAATTCCAGGTGGCTCGAACGAGAGATCCTCCCTCAGTACTCCCAGGCCAAGATCGTTCTCCTCCGGCCGAGCATGACCTTTCTGCTGATGCAATCCGTCGACGTTAAGAACATCGCGAGCGCGCTGCCCAGCTTCGACAAGGTCACGCACATCTTCCTCCCGGTCAACGACAACCGGGATGCCCTCCAAGCAGACGGGGGAACCCACTGGTCGCTTCTCCTCGTCTCGGTCATTGATGGGGTCGCCTTCCACTACGACTCGCTCGGCGGCTCCAACTTCTTCGCGGCGCAGAAATGCACCGACAGGCTGAGCAAGGTTCTCGGGCTGGCCCTCCGGTTTTTCCAGATGGAAGACTGTCCGCAGCAGGAGAACAGCATCGACTGCGGCGTGTTTGTCTGCATACTCATGCGGCACCTCCTGATCAAGCGATTGCTCAATGCCAATTCGAGCGAAAAGGTATCCATGGCGATGGCTGGCAAGATGGTCGACAGCTACAGTGGGAGGAAAGAGATGCTCAAAATCATTGAGGCGCTCCGGAAGGAAGCAACCAGGAGACGCAGCGTTTCGCCCATGGCCCCGGGAGCATCAAAAACGCCACCACGGATTGACTAGGCCGGGCCATCTTGAAAACGACCGGCATCGCCCACGTCAGATTCTGCAGATTCTGCAGGAGGGATTCCAATCCCGCAATTACCTCCCCCCCCCCCTTTTCTCAACTACAAAAGCAAGGATTTTCACCGTCGCTTCCCGAGACCATGTTCCGATTATACACACCAACACACCACAACGGGTCGACTGTACGCCGCAGGCTACTCTTTTCAACTTGTCATTATCTAATATACCGAGATGAACGGGTGACAGACCCTGTCAGAACCACTGGAAACGCATGGCGACGCGAAATACGAAGCGGGCTACAGCAACCAGTTTATCATTGCATGAAGAAGTCGGATCGAGAATTACACGGGTGGTCTATGATGACATATACCTACCACCACTTTGAACGGATAGTTTGTAGGCGAGAGAGAGACTGAGATATGGAGGAAGGGGCAGTCTCGTTAGTACCACAATTTTTTTTTTTTTTTTTGTTTCCTTTGTTCCGGTTTGGCGTTGAGAGCCCTGACGAGTACCCCAATTTGCTTTTCTTTTTTTCCTTTTTCCATTTTTTTTTTTTTTTTTTTTACATCTGGGCTGGAATGTGGAACATGAGACATATAATGGGTGTGGTTGCTTTGGTATACGGATAGGCATTGTTGGGTTCGGTTGGCATGGGGCTGGTTTGAAATTGGGTGTTATGGTGGTTGAGGACGATCCAAAAAAAAACAAAACACATCGAGTTTAGAGCGCGAGGGGTTTGCTGCTACTGATGGTTCATTATATCTTGTTATCGTTTTGGGCATGGAAACACGGAAGTCATGAGGCATTTCAGAATTACGAATAATACGCCATTATTATGGTAATATGACCTGATTTGTTTTGGAGCATTTTCCCAGGCTTTTTACCAATCCATAACCATCATCGCAGGATGATCATTTGTGAGTAAAACCACAACTCTTATATGTATGTACATGTATGCTCCTGGTCCCCTCCCTCCCCCCCATGGCCATTGATAGGCAGGATGTGACAGTCCCCATCTGATAAGCCATGTTTGCGTCCGGGGGGGGGGGGGGGTTATTGAAAGGGCGAGTAGAATCACCACTTCTCTCTAGAGGGCCCTGCGTTCTCGCCAACGGCCTGAAACATGGAAAATTTGTTCCCTCGGTTGTGTGCTGACGCTCTCAAAGCTAACCCAGCCCCACTGTGAGTATTATTCTTCTTTTACTGTGTAGATCAAAATCAGCCACCCAACCAGACACTCATGTCTTCCCAGCAAAAGCAGGATTCTGCTCCATAGTAGACGAAATGAACCCTCTCAAGGCGGCCCATCGATTCGCTGTCGCCGGAGCCGCAGCCGGAGCCGGAGCCGGAGTCGAAGCCGGTTGTGTCCCCGTCTGCGCCTGCCGCCCGTCCACTTCCATCATCTTTTGCTGCTCCTGCTGCTGGTGCTCCTTGTTCTCCAGCGCAGCCAGCTGCGCCAGGTTCCTCCCGAACCTCTCCATCTCGCCCTTTACCACCTTTTCCTTCCTCTTGAGAGCGCCCGGCCGGCTCTTGAGGCTCCTGTGCCTGACCTTGCCATCCTCGGGCCTCTGCGCGTCCTCGTGCGCGATCTGCTCCGTGATGTCGTCGAGCGCGTCGCCGAGGGACTCCAGCGTGGCGACGAGCTTCTTCGACGGCCGCCTCCTCTTGCTGTTCTTGCCGCCGGGTTTCGACACGGCGGAGCCGATCCTCGAGACGAAGGCCGAGTGCTTGATGGCCCGCTTGTCGCGCTTCGAGTTTATGAAGGCGTCCGAGACCACGTTGTTCTCGCGGTGGAGCTTGCGCGGCAGCAGGGGGTCGGCGAGGCGGGCGGCGGCTTTTTGGCGGGCCGTGAGGCGTTTGGCTCCCGAGCCCGCGGATGAGGACGAGGAAGGTTTGGGGGCGATTGGGGCCTAGAGTTGAAGGATTTAATTAGTATTGTTGTTCTTAAAATATATAAAAAAAAAAAAAAAAAAAAAGAAGGAATGAACTTTTTGAGGATTGTTTGGGGGGGGGGGGGGATTAAGGACCATTTTGAAGATTGTTTGTCGCAATTGGTTTTTGAGGAATTGTGACACAGAGGCCGGATAAGCTAACAAAGTTGATGATCAACCTGTAGCACGAATGGTGGAGAGTAGAGAAGAAGGTCTGGATTTTGGAAGGGGGTGGGTAGTAGGTTCCGTCGCAAACCAGGTTGATGAAGCATTTGAAAGTTGAAAGCCCACTGCAATTCGGCCGAGCTTTGGAACTTTTTAGTGGAGCTTACTGGCTCACCGCTTTCGGTTGCAAGGGTGTTAAGTGGAGGGGAAATGGCTCGGGATTTTAGCTCAGTCTTGGGCAACCCATGTCAGATTCTGCAGATTTGGCGGGGGAGGGGCAATCCCGCGGTTTGGTTTTCTCAGCCCTATCCATTCAAGCAGCATCAGTGACATTCTCTGCTACACCACCTACGCAGTATCCCGCCCCCCTCTTACATTTTCTTTTTTTTTTTTTTTCATCAACACATAGAATTTGGCAATCTTGGTCATATTGTTAGTAAACTGGTGGTGTTTTTAGGTGTGCAAACCTCTGTTTTATGTTTATTCAAATGCACGTGAGCAACGTTCTGATCATGAGTGTCATAGAAACTTGGATTATAAAGGATTATCATTCTACATTTACAGGACAGCCTTTTCGAATTTAGATTTTGATTGCCTAACATCCCACCAAAATAATAGTCAGACAATGGATGGAGAGATAGGTAATGGTGTCATGAAAACTGCCAGCAATGGAGTAAATGAATACGAGAACCGCCGTCTGACAGACGATGAGTTCGACCGATACTCCCGCCAGATGATCGTCCCTGGCATGGGCAAGGAAGGTAAAATTTTTATTGGAGTTCCAATCTCGCACTACCAAAAAACTGACACTTTCAACTTGTAGCACAACTAAGACTCATAAATTCTCGAGTTCTCATAATAGGGGCTGGTGGTCTTGGATGTCCAGCGGCCCAATATGTCGCGGCATCGGGCGTAGGTACCCTCGGCATAGTCGACGGCGACGTAGTCGAGATGTCCAACCTCCACCGTCAAGTAGGACACGCCACTTCTCGCATCGGCATGAAGAAAGTGGACAGCCTCATCACCCACCTCAAGGACCTGAACCCCTTGCCCACCTACACCCCCCATCCCTTCCACATCAGCTCTCAAAATGCGGCAGACATCATCTCAAAGTACGATCTCGTCATGGACTGCACCGACAACGCGGCAACGCGATACCTCATCTCGGACATCTGCGTCCTCCTACAGAAACCCCTCGTCTCAGCAGCTTCAGTGCAAAAGTCAGGCCAACTAATAGTCCTTAACTGTCCGCCCGCCCAACAAGGATTAATAGACAAGCCATATCCGCCTTGCTACCGCTGCTGCTTCCGCAAACCGCCCCCACCGAGTGCCATGGTCACCTGCGGGGAAGCAGGCATAATGGGCACGGTGGTAGGCATGATGGGCGTAGCGCAAGCAGGAGAAGCCATCAAGATCCTGGCCTCGAACCTGCACAAACCATCTACATCTACCAACCCATCCGCACCACCATCGGAAAACCTCTGCCAACCCCATCTCCTCCTCTACACATACGACCTAGCCTCCGGCATAGGCCCTTACACCTTCCGGGCGGCCAAGATGGGCGGTCGCAAAAAGAACTGTTTCGCCTGTGGGGAGAACTCCCCTTCCACTTTAACTCTGGAGGGGATCAAGGGCGGAAATCCCAACTATGAACAATTCTGCGGGTTGAACGCCGCCAGCACAACCCTACTACCAAAAGAGGAAAGAATCACGGCTTCCGCGTACCACCAGGCAAAGGTTAAAGGGGAGCTGCCCGAGCATATACTTATTGATACCAGAGAGAAAGAACACTTTTCTTTCGGAAGCATCGAGGGGGCCGTTAACTTGCCGTTTACGACGTTGTTGACCAAAGCTTTCAAGATTAAACGGGCTGGGCAGGAGGAGGGGAAGGCGGAGGATATCCTACCCCCTCAAGCGAAGGAGGTCAGTGAGGACGCGCCGATTCTCTTTGTTTGTAGGCGGGGATTGGATTCTCAGGAAGCGGTGGAAAAGTTCAAAGAGTTGGGGCTTGATAAGGGAGGGAAGAGAAAGATCATGGATATCATGGGCGGGATGAAGGCTTGGAAGGACGAAGTTGACCCAGATTTTCAGTTCATATGAGCAACTTTGGGGTGTCGAAGGGATATAACGCGTATTTAGAGGTAGTTCCATTGGCGTTTTAAGCATCGAATGGGTTGCCCGTATGCGAGGCCGGGCCATCAGGAGCAAAGGGAGTATAAGTAGTATATATACATACGTGAATGGGAGACTTCCATTGACCTTTCTCGGTGATTTTTTCTTCTGGACCTACTGTTACATAATGGAAACCATTAAACCCAACAACAGAATAGGAGAGAAAATAAAAGTAATATGCCAATACAAAACAAGAAACTGTGATAATGGCCACACGCACAACCCACTCGAAGACCTGGGCTATTGAGCCAACTCCGGCCCATCACCCCTCATTTTAAGGTACCAAATACACGAATGCCCATCAACACGCCAGAATTATACCATTTTTTTGGAATCGCTTTAGAAACCCGTCTTCTTCCTGTTAAACGCCCTCTGATCCCTCAACCACTGTCTGTAGCCCCCCACGCTCGAAATCTTTTCGCCGTAGAAATCCGGTACTATATAGAGAAAACAGTTTCAGTCAGCACATCACAGTACAGTACAATTACCAATTCAACTCCCATCTTGAAGAGGGGAAAAAAAAAAAAAAAAAAGCTTACCAGGATTCCGCACAGAGCTAGCAGTAGGATCGACCCGGTTCTTCTTGATGCGCGCAAAGAACTGCTTCTCCTTCTCCGCCATCGGTTCCTTGTACTTTGCGTTCATGGCGTTGAAGACAGCGGTCCCCAGGCTCGGCCCGGCCAGCCACCCCAGCGCCGCGCAGCTCATGCTCAGCAGGCCCAGCGTGATGAGCGGGTCGAGCGGGATCTGGCTCACCACGGGGTCCGCGAGCCCCGTGCTGAGGGCCACCGACCCCGCCGCGCCCGAGCCCACCGAGCCCACCACGCTGAACCCTTGCTGCCACCTCCGGCGGGCCTTGCGGAGCTTGAAGAAGGTTTCCCAGTTGAGGTGGATCGCCGTTTGGTCGGGCGTTGCGGCGGCGGCCGTCGAGGCTTTGCGCCGGGCGACTACCGGGAGCGCATGGCGCGGGGCGGCGAGGGTCGAAGCGGGGTTGACTTTTCGAGAGGAGGAGGAAGAGGAGGAGGGGGAGGTCGTCGAGAGAGCTCGGGCGGGAGACGAGGATGATGATGCCTTGCGGGGCGACAGGATGCTGTTCAGGCCGGCAGAGTACGGGCAGGCCGTGGTGCGGAGGAGCATGGGCTGAAGCCCACCTGCGGCGGCGCTCGCCCGGAGCATGGTCGATGCCGTCGGGGCGATCATTGTAGAAAATTATGTGGGATGTTGATTTATTTTCTTTTTCTTTTGGGCGGTTTTCGGGTCTCAAGTTTGATTCAATTGGTTACAATCGACAGGGTAGGAGACAAGGTGCTTTTGGCGTGATTATGTCGGTTGAAGCGGGGACCAGATGCCAGCTGTTGGGAAGTTAAGGTGGGATGATGGTTCAAAAAAAGCTTGAACCTATGACCGTCAATGGACTGACTGGTTGTAATTAATTTAGAAGCTTGCGAGCTGTTGTGGGGAACTTGGCAAGCTTCCTTTTGCAGGCCTCAGGTGTCGACGAGATTTCTTGGCACATCTGCGATCAACGTTCAGTGAGGTTCAGAACGAGCAAGGGTTAATGAGTTGACAGAAATCTCTCAAGGAAAAAAAAAATTAAAAAAGAAATTGTATGGTTAAAAACTCTTTTTTAAGACGTGCTTATTAGATAGACCTGCCGAGATAATGTAAGTTTTTAAATAAAATAAGTATAAAAACATATCTTAATGTTGCTTAGCTTATAGAATAGCTTGTTAAGATATTAGCTATTTGAGATTTCTTATTTTATTTTTTCTATATATTTTATAAGCTTATTAGCCAAAAAAATGACCTTTATATTTTTAAGGAGATTAATGTTGCCGTGTAATATATTAGATGCTAATAATTTTAGATGCTAAATGCTATTTAAGTTATATTTTACCACCAAACAGCTTTCTTAAAAATAAAAAATAAAAACATAAATTTTAGTTACTTTATCTTTTAATATATTTCTTAATGAATAATTCCTTAGAATATAATGAATAAGTAATTTAATTCTTGTAAATATGAGCTTTCCTTTGATAGCCTATTTCTCAGTCAGCCAGCTTTTCGGTCCGGCTATTTTCCCAGGCCCTAGCTACTAAAACAAGCCACTGCACAACCCCTGGTATTATCCCAGCAGGGCATCTGACGGGAGCTTACCTTGACATCAGCCCAACTTTACCCCAGAATCGACGCCTTTTATTTCTCGCGGACGGCGAAGCGCAGGAGAGCTTTGCTCTTGCTCTCGAGAGGCCCTGGTTCATTGGCCTCTTGAGTTTTTCTACGATAATTCAATCCCCCCCGTACATCTTCTTAATGGAAGTTCTGGAATCTGGCGCAACCGTCCACTCTCTTCAGATGCGCGTCGCGATTCCAGGTCGCGGCCCGCCAGCGTTCGCGAACTAATTGAGCCGTCAATAAGGACCTCGATTCTGCACCTGAACATGGCCGACCCCCCTGCGCCAAAACTTCGAAAGACAACGATCGAGATTCCGATTCCTTCCGTCCGAAAATACGTTGGCGGCTCCGGTCCCCCACTTGCCAAAATATCCCTGGTGCCTCCCCGAGACACTACGGCCTACATAATCGATCAATTCGTCCTCCCCACCCCGACTAACACCACAAAAGACTCCCGCCGTCTTGTCCACTACCATATCGGTTTTACCGACCTTCCGGCAGCCAAAATATTAGTACCATGTAACAAGGTGCTCGACTATGTCTCTCCACGAGAGCTCGAGGATTGGGAGTACCAGAACTTCGATAGGCGAGTGGAGGAGAGAGCAAGGGAGCTCGAGAGACAGAATGCCGACAAAGCCAAAGCTAAGAGTTCGGCCACAGGGGTTGGCAAGAAGCTGGTGGGTAGACCTCCCAAGGTCAAGAAGGATGAGACGACTCCCAGTCCCTCTGGAAGTCCCAAGGGTGATACGCTGGCTCTGGCAAAACAAGTTGCAGGCCCCTCGCTCTCGACACCTCAGAAAAGGAGTTTGGGTGACGTGGTGGTTGAGGAGGACGACGAGGAGGAGGAGCAATTTCGAGACACGGCTAGCAATCTGGACTCGGATGACGCCGCCATCCAGATGCAGTTACAAAAAGATAAAAAAGATTTCGAACTTGACGACGCGGTGAATTTAGGCTTGGAGTCTGTGGACCAGTTAGCGTTTCCGTTTGAGCCATCCGGGGAGGACAGCTCGTCCAGAGCTAGCAGTCTCGTTCCGGCTCCGAGAGACTCATCTTCACGAGAGGCTCAAGGTCCACCAATAAGCAAACCTCTCCGGCAAGTCCTGCCTCCATTACGGGAAGCCCCACCCCTACCTCGTGCCCAACCAACTCGTCCCAAGACTACTCCCATACCACCACCACAACCATGGAAGAAGCAGGGAATCATCCATCCAGCCTGGGCACAGTCAGTTGGTTTGCATTCCAGCCCCAATGGGATCACGGGACCGAGCGCTAAGACTTCGACTCCCATTCACCCCATGTACCAGAGAGACTTGCAACTGTCTCAATCCAAAATATCCTCAGTGGCAACTACCTCGTCACCTGTTGTCGGAGCAGCCAGTCACTCAAAGGATGAATTCACAGAGGCCGGCATTTCGACCCCCGTGCAAACGATAGCCAGACCTGGTATTGTTTCCAATTGGGGCTCGATCAACAAACGGAAGACACCACCTTCCTACAGTACATCGTCATCTGCAACTACGACTATTGAGCCACCCAACAAGGTGCCAAAGACAACAGCATCTGCGCCAAAAAAGCTTGAAAAGGAAAAGCCTCAAAAGGAGGCGGAACCAGAAGAATGGGAGGTTAAGGAACTCCTGGATGATGCTTGGATATTTGAAAATGGCGCAAACGTCCACAAATACCTTGTTCTCTGGGTAGGCGATTGGCCGGAAGGACAAAACCCGACCTGGGAACCGGAAGAGAATATCGAAGATCGAAAACTGATCAAACTTTACGAGGAAAAGAAGAAGCAGAAAAGGATGGCAACCAATGGGTCATCATCGGCATCGAAGAAGTCCCAAAAGACTCTCAGTCGGTATTTGACCATGAGGTCTCCTTATTCGAGCGTGGCCGAGGCTTTTGAAGGAGATCTCAGCCCGGATGGAACGATTGCCCCAATTGCGGGCGTCCAGGACGACCACGAGGATGAACTTCAGAAAGAGGAGTTTTTCGTGACGGAGGAGGCCAACAAGGTTCCTTTTGCCTCGCAGCTCACTACCAAGAAGAAAAGGCTTGTGGTTCCAGCACACCAAGGGCCTAGGGCAAAGAAGACTGATAGTTTCGAAGACTTTGGTAGTATGCTCTCTAGGTACACTCACAACTTTAATGGGGGCCCCAAATGAGGATCCCTGCTACGTCAGCAATCTAAGAAGTAAAATGAGCGATACTGAACAAACAACCTTTGATTCAGATGAAGAATGCCTGATTTGAACGAAGCACAAGAAAACATAAAGTGGACAAAACATCACCTGCCATATTTTGTTAGCGACACGTGGGAATTTATACCATACAGCTGAAAGAAATAATACGTTCTTTATCAATAGACACCTTTTACTATGGCCTTATTGGGCAGTGTAGCTATGTTAACAGATAGATTTTTATATTCACAGAACCAGTCATGGCCGCGCGGGCAATCAATTCAGACTTTGCCTTTGTTTACACGAACTCTGGGACACATTTCAGCCTAGCTTCCTAGTCTATGAGATGTTTTAAATTGATGAACTTCCTCAATGGAGGCCCCAGGGACTCGAGAAGAAAACATGAATTTTTCTTCATCCTCAGAACATAGTAACATTACCCAAGAGAATGCCATGTAATTCTCAATCTCGTCCTCTGCTAGTTACCCTATCACCGAAGAGAGTAATTATATGAGAGTTACTTCCAATGCTATTTACTAAGGTGCGGAGCCTATGTTGAGTGTATGAGCGACTCAGTCGTGAAAGGGAGGTGTATGAGAGAAGAAAAAAAAATGCAACCCGCCCGCCGAGTAATTTGAATCATGCCGCCGGCAGGTAATCAACCCATTTAAGAACCGCTGCCGGTCCGAAGCTCATCCCACTGAACTAAATGAACGCGTTGTGGTTGTTGGGCTTTGCACCCTGGAATGGTAATTATATACTCCTGTGAGTTCTTTTTAGATAGGTGCATACATACCTACGCAGCATTAAGAGGACTTCCACATATTATTTTTATCTCATGTATGTACATACCTTCCTGCCGCCATAAAGTCAAGTTTAGTACCTACGCATAGTCTGAAAATATGGCATTCAACAAGGCGATCCACTTCCTGAAATATCAACGAGCGTGCCGACTAGCCAGGCCCTCGTTCGGTCTCACAGACGACGAGGACGCCGGGTCGGCGCCACATCAAGACGGACCAGCGTGGGCGTCCTAATAGCCATGAACGAGTCCGATCCATCTAGACACCAACATACCTACCTTACCTAGCCAACATGATCAATTGTATATATATATATAAAAGAAGAGGGGGGGGGGGGGGGGGGGCGCGGGCGGGCGGCGGGGGGGGGGGGGGGGGGCGGGGGGGGGGGGGCGGCGGGGGGGGGGGGGGGGGGGGGGGGGGCGCCGGGGGGGGCGGGG
>MU864937.1:295722-404770 GCA_033576145.1 Cladorrhinum samala | reverse complement strand
AAAAAAAACAAACAAAAAAAACATTAATCTCTGTCCCGATACCATCACAAACACCCCCCCCCCCCCCCCGCGCGGGGGGGGGGGGGGCCCCCCCCCCCCCACGGAGGGGCAATCATTAGGTGCTTATCCTGATATGCGTATATATACATATATATATATATGTATGCAGTTGTAGTGAGGTCATCCTCAAAGACAAGGCGATGCTACCATGAAAAAAATAAATAAATATATGCTATAATAAAATAATGTCTCATTCGTTTATTTTTCATTTTTTTTTATTTTTTTTAATCTCTGTCATTTTCTCTCTCTCTCCCTCTCATTGTATCTCCAAAATATAATTTTGGTTTTGAAAACCCCCTCCCCTTCCTCATCAGAAACATAGAGAAACATGCAAAAGAAAAAATTGAAATGCAAAAGATGTGTAAACTTTCTAAAAATAATAAATAATCCAACGCCCCTATTCTTTGCAAAATAAATAAATAAATAAATAAACCTTTTTTTGAAATCACTCACATTACAATGACAAAGATCAATCCCCCCCGCAATAAAAAAAAAACATTATGTCCTCCACGTCTCAGCATTCATACTCTCGCCCGAAACTAATCCAAGCCATATATATTCCAGACCTCATTCAGATTACAAACCCCCGAACCCAGCAACGAACCACGTAAAGCTCATGACAGTCACAGCACTCATCACCACCGCAGCCCCAAACGACCTCGAGTCAACGCCCATAGATCCGGCTCCACTGCAAGAAGCGCACTTATACCCCCCGTCGTTGCTGGGATGATAATCACTCTTGAAGTACAACCCAAAAGTGAACCGATTGAAAGGCGCCAAATAACCCGCCTCGGGAGTGGACGAAGGCGACCCATCCGAATCGTAAATGACGAGAGTGTACTGGGCCTGGGCAAGAGGAGTAGCGACGTTCTCCCGGGTGAATTTGTCCGTGTCCCACGTGAAACTGCCGCCGGCCGTGTTGAAAGTCATGTTCTGGGTGAGGGTGTAGGTGCGCGTGACGTCCCGGGCCGTGACGAGCACGTCGACGGCTGTTGGTGGCCCTTGAACGTTTGTGTAGTTCCATCCCCAGGTAACGTAGTCGCCGATCTTGTACAACTGGGTGCCGGCAAGCGCGGCCGGGGTGACCATGACAACAGAGCCGGCGGGGTCCTGGAGATTGAATTGCGTCTTTCGGGGCGGCGAGGTTCTAGTGCCGTTGGTTTTTCCTATACTGCCGCTATTTGTGCCAGTTGGGCGGTCCAAGCCGCCGATGTTGAGGTTGGTTGCTTGATCAGGGGGAACCGTGACTGAAGCGGATCGTGATGCTGATGCTGTTGGTGCGGCGGTTGGTTTTGGGGAGCTTGAGGATTCTAGATGAAGGTTAGAAAGGGGCCGCGCTTGCAGTGCGAGAGGGAGAGGTGAATTTCTGTGGACATACCCTCTTTTTCTTGTCGGACTACCAGAGTGTCGAGCTCTGGTAGCCATCTCGGCCATGTAATTGCCGAGACTGAGGATGTCAGTGACAAGAATGCCACAACGGATGTTGAGACCTTCATGGTTTTGGTTTTGGTTTTTTTTTTTCTGTTCCTTTTCGAGCGTGTTGTGTTCCGAAGACGACGACGGTCAACGACTGTAAGCGGCCAGATTTACGGGTGAAAATAAAAGCAAAACCCCGCAACTACCAGGTCCTTATTCAATTGTCTTTTTCGATGTCGGAGAAAAGGATCTGTGGTGATTGAATTCGTCGAACAGGCCGTGCTGGTCTCCCAAGTCAAGGACGTGACACGACGTTTGGCTGAGCCTCAGGTGGGAAAACCCCTATTGGTTTGGCCGCAAATAGGGACCCGCGCGAGAAATGGCGTGGAGAAAAATTATGAGCGAGGCAGGGGTTGGGAAGTTGGCGATGGATCAGGGCGCAATGCACAAAAGCAGAACCGTTAGTAGCGAACGTTCAGAAACAAAAAAAGAAGCGAGCGTGGTGGTCCAGTGGTGGGCGGTGATGGTGGTTGCTGAAGAAACAGAAACGACGACAACCAAGTTTGTTCGGAATTAGGAGTGAGCGGACGGGCTGGAATGAGAAAATCGAGGTTATTAGAGTTCCAGGCTCATGTGCATTGTTTCCACAGGATCCGAACCAGGAAGCGGCCCCTTGACCAACAAATTGGATCCACACAGATGCACGGCAGCCAATGACAGGTACAGCGCCATGAGGTGATCGGGCTTAGCGTGAACCCCCCAGTGGCGTTGCAAGAAATCTGGGACCGCGTTGCCCACTCGATTTTCTCCTAGGATCCCCAAGCCAACACAAAAGCATGGCAGATCGTATTTAAAAGGGTGTCTGAGTGAGGGCGCTTTCTCGTGTTCAAAAAGTCGGCTAAAAATAAAAATAAAAACTTTATTCCCATGTTTCCTCGGCACGGCACTTGGAATACCAGGATATCATTTTTTATGCTTTTCCTTTTTTTTTTTATTATTCCCCTTCGAGATCGGCCGAACAAACCGGGAAAAAGGAAACGATTGGATGAATACTGGGTCTCGCTATATGCATGGTTTTCTTTCTTGTTGTTGAGAAATGTTTCAGTAAAAAACCTCGCCGCATTGATGATTCGGACATCGGAATTCACCGTCAATGTGACAGTCTGCCATTTGAGGTTTGAATGGATCAGCGACATGAGACTGATCAATAGCATAAAGTGTTTGCATCCTAGATACCCACTATCCCATTTCTATATCGCATTCCAATGCACCACGCTACGGTAATGTCTGTCACAACCAGAGTTTGCGCCATGTAAACATTCAATGTAATGCAGGTGGGGCAAGATTCAAAGTGTCATCTCATTTCTTGGGACTATCTAGTTAAGACTTCAGACGGTTTGGAAGCTGGTAGCAATTGACATTTGTGTGTACCTGATGATTGCCACTCACATGGCAGCCTTGTGTTATACTCGGAGACTCAAAATCGACAAGTTTCACAATCGAGCGAAGTTTGAGTATCAGGTCTCAGCTTGTATGAGGCATCTGCACTGCATTATTAGAGGGATCTACTTCCGGTACCTCTCTCATTTGCTAGTTGCAGTTGAGCGTGCCCCCCTGGCTACATCGGATTTGTCACTTCACCACGCCATGACACCATCAAGACGAGATGAAAATGCCATGGCCTCTGCCACCGCTGCAGTCAGTCAGTGAATGTGGCTGCCAGCACCCTTCCAAGTAAACGGATGGTTTCACGCCCCTCCAATGAGCGTTCAAAGATGCTCGCAGCCGCTCAGCTGGCAACGACCTCCGATAGGACCGTTTGACCTTTATCGGTCCTCTCTGCAGACAGCGAGCTCAGAGCCCCGCGGCGGTAATGTGAAGTGAAGGTGTGTGGAAAGAGCAAATGAGACCAACTGCAGCTGTCAGCGACCTGTGTGCATCTCTCGGAAGGCTGTGGAATCATCCCCAACCTTGTTCGAGGGAAAAAAAAACCTTCTTGTTCTGCCCAAAGTTTATGACTTTTCGGCCTGTTTTTTTCCGGCAGCATGTCATTCTCCAGCGGCCAGACGGTGACCATTGACCGGGAATATTTCGAAACCCTTCTCCAAAGGTTAGTCGTCGCCAACATGACCGACCGTCCGTCTCTGTCCAGGCATCCCAGCTCCCCCGCATCCATCGTCACATCAAGGCTAATGTGCACCGTACCACCGTCTAGAGTCAATTCTGTACGCTCGCTCAAGCAATTCGACATCAATCTTGTCCTTAGTCTAATGTCTTATTCAAGATCAACGATGCTTTTGCTGCCACCAGCACAGCCTTCGGGACTGTCAGCATTTTGAAGTCCGAACTTGACGCACTGAGAGCTACTGCGAGGAAATATGGTACAGCTGTCCTGAGGGGTATTGGTATATGTGAATGAACAGACAAATTGACAAGTGGCTTCAGACAACTTGAAACGCAGCTTGCTTCGTGGTGGTGTCGAAAATGCGACGATCGAGGTATGCACAACGTTCTGATGTTCAGTCAGATTGACTGACAAGTTAATCTCAGCTTCTGAGCCAAGACAACAGTAACTTCCAGGCAGGTGATGCTCAGGATGAATCTCCACCCAATGCTTCTCGAGGAACAAATCAAGATGGAGGCGCTCGTCAAGATCTGTGGGCGCAGAATCCGCCGCCGCAGCACCACTCGACACAGCAGCCCTGGAACAGCAAATTAACTGTCAACGACGACGCTATCCGCTGCGATTCCAAGGACTCAGGTCTTGGGCACTATTCTCAATCTTCGTCTCAGACGCCTTTTCATGATCGCCACCACTCGGCTTGGTCTGAAGACGGTGCGGACGAGGAAAATGATGATGAGAATGACGAGGACGAGGATGAGGAGGTAGAAAGCCACAACGGGCGATCCCCAGCTGTCCTTGCTGCAAAGCATCCACGGCTTCATGGCAACAGAGAGTACTTTGAGCGCCAGTGCGACCGCACCATCGTGCTGTTTAATCTTGCTGAAGGAACCACTCATGCGGATATCACAAATGCCGTGTGGGGTGGCCCTCTGCTCAATATCTATATACGGAACGATCGTGTTGCGCAGGTGTCATTCCTCCGTTCTTCAGATGCCTCGAAATTTCTCGACCACGTCCGTCGTCATGACTTGTACATCAAGAACAAGCGGGTGAGCAGATCGCACGACGACCATTATCAATTCCCTCCCTGACTGATGGCATGGAAAATAGGTTGGTGTCAAATGGGCCGACCGACAGTTTGTCCTTCCCGAGCGTATAGCAGGCAAGATTGCTGGAGGAGCCACCCGCTACCTTGTCTTGATGAACTACGATCACAGACACACCGAAGAGGTCATTCGTGATGATCTGGACCATATACACGATCTAGTGGTCATCAAGATTCAGTTCCATGGCCGCGATGCTCATATTGAACTCAACTCTGTCCATAATGCCATCAACGCTCGTATTTGCATGCTGAGCCGGATGTGAGTGGCAACGCACAGTTTCCGGGAAAATGCAGAGGGCTAACCGGAACAACAGGCGATACAAGAATATGAAGCTTAATTTCGGCGTTGATCAATGCGCGCAGGCTTTCCCACCACAGCACGTTCCAAAAGCTCGTGAAGTTTCGCAATCCAAGAAACCGCTTCCATCAATCACAAACCGCTTCCAGCTGCTTAACTGTGATGAAGTCGAGGATGACGGAGCTGCGTTTGCTTTTGAACCCAAGCAGTCGGCTATGGCTGTGGCGTAGGATCTAGTACGCAGTCGACTCTGAGTCTTGCTTCTTCCAGGTGAGGGCAATTCGTTTCGGCAGGAGGTGAGTGAGGTGCAGCAGTCAGGCTGCGGCGAAGTCAATCTACCTGTAGTGTTTCCGATGCTAAAGGGAGATGAATGCAGGGCCGGCTGTAGACTTGTTGGAGTATGACCTATGCAAGAAGCAGGCTGAGAACTACCTACCCTCTTTATTTTGTTATTTCGCCCCCCCCCTTGGGAAGGGTGAGGCATGATCATGCCCTATGTAGATTGCTGTAGAGTAGCGTGACCCCTATAACTTCGAGGCACTATTATGGTAGTACATGGAATACAAGTACTGAAGCATTTACATATTGTTTCTCATTCTCTCCTTAGTCTCGTTTCCCCACATTCTCCGCACATGAGTTGGGGAAAATTGGGGTAGCGATGCGGGGGGATTCAGTGAGGTCGTTCGTTGCTTTTGGGATCATTCATCATTCTATGCTCTCCGGTGCGCATATCTAGAATTGCAATTAATGATCGAAACTTTTGGCTTACATATAAGGGCCGAGACAACTTCCTCTCCCCCCCCCCCCCTATTCTTTCTTTTTCAATTTTGTTTTGTGTATCTATGAGTGGGTAGGGAATCTTGAAATGTACCGGCCATCCCATCTACGTCAAGAACTGCCAAAGTTTGGGGAAACCCCCCCCCCCCCACCATTAAAAAAAAAACTTACTTGTAGATAGGTAGTTTATGCGTTACCGAGACAGCGATTAGAAGGGCATGAATCTCCCATGAAACAAACTTTTTTTTTTTTTTAAAAAAAAAAAAAAAGAAAAAAAATTTGCATTCCCCTTCGCGGCAGTTCGTTCGACACATCGGGAGTCGAACTGAACAGAAAACCAGGCTCGAAATAGGACTATTCGCAAACAACTCGCATTCCAGAAAGCATGGCCCAAGTAAACGCACACCGAATCAAACGACCCCCCACGCCTTATCGACCGGCAAGCTCACACCATTGAGGGTCCTCGCCTCGTCACTGACGAGGAAAAGAATGGTTTTGGCTACCTCGAGTGCTGTAATGGTTGGAGCTCCCTCAGATGGCAGAGCTTGCAATGCGTGAACTGGTCTGTAATTACAAGCGTCAGATGTCTGCATTCGAATCAAGTCGTGGAGAAGGAGCCAAACTCACTCGACTTGGGCATATGCCTCGGAATCCCACAAACCATCATGCCCCGAGGCAATAATCTTGCCGATGCTCGAGTCGATGGCTCCCGGCAGCACGGCATTGCACCTGATGCCCTCGTTTCTGAAGCGCCATGCTACGTTCTTTGTCGCACCGAGCTGCTTACCTAGTTAGCATCGTCGTTCCACACCTCATTTTCCTTTTGGGTGGCTTTATTCACCAATCCATGCTTCGATGCCGTGTACGCAACACCAGCGACAGCACCGCTGGTACCGGCTGTGCTGGCAACATTCACAATCACGCCATCCTTTCGCTCCCTCATCCACGGCAGGACAGCCCGCATCATCATGACCGGCACCGTCAGGTTCACCCCGATAACTTTCTCCCAGACTTCGTCGGTCACACCGTCGGCGCTGGCAAATTTGTCCATCACTCCCGCTACATTGACGAGCACATCTATTCTTCCACTACTTGCTCGTTAGTACTCTCAGGTACGAAGTTATGTGGGACTACTTTTACCCGAAACTGCCTCTCGCAATGCGAACTCCTTCTTCTGGCGTGCCGCGTTGCGTTAGATCACCGCGGTGGAAGTGGAAACGGCCATGGTCCTCCACGCGCAAGAGCTTGTAGTCGAAGTCGGCGATATCTAAGCCGCAGACGGAGAATTGACGACTGAGTAGAATTTGAGTTACGGCTAGGCCAATGCCTGAGGCGCACCCTGTTACAATGGCGACTCTTCCATATCCTGAGGGGTCAATACGGGAGGCAGGGGGGTGGTAGAGAGAGTCTGGCGTTGGATTGTAAAGCATTTTTCCTTGTTATAAGAGTATGTGACGATATTGGACTGAACAACTTGAAGATGGCAACGATACGATTGAAGTCATTTGGGGGGGGGGGGGCGTTATGAATTAAGTACTTGGTACTTCTTCTATCATCAATTACGTATCCGCCACCTCATCTTCCCCCCAGCGCGATTATATGAAGCTACGCCGGCAACAACAGCTGAGCTAAGTGCGAGAAGAAGTGGTACAATACACCAGCTCGCCTTAGGTCGAAATGTGGAATTTAATATCTCACACCCCGAGAAAAAAAAAAAAAAAAAAAAAAAAAGATCAACAACACCCTTTGGTTCTGGTGAGTAGACAGCCAAGAGATACCAGAACCAGTGCGCGGGGTGTCAAAGTCATAACACACCAGAAAGTCAGGCCACCTTTCCCCCCTCTAACAAAAGATGAATACCACCCACCTGTCGTTGTGAGCACAACCGGAATACAATAACGGCAGTTTCTTGAAATGATTTTTCCCTCAAGACAGCGGGTGAGACCGGCCGACACATGATTTTCTTTTAGTTCTAACCACCCGAACGTCCATGGCGTTGAAGGTTTGCCACCTTCACCCCAAAGATCAGCTTCGTCGCTGCGATGGGAGGAGGACAAGATATGATCGTGGCAGTGTCCAGGGCATTTTTTTCTTCGGGAGGGGAATACCCAGCCAACCATGATACAAGAAAGATAACTGTGGCAGTGCGTGCCTGGGGAAGGCTTAGAGCCGAATGAGGGGACGCTCCAACGCTCATTCAGCCTTGTTTGGGTCGGGACGTTCGACAAAACAACAATCAAATGCGCTCGACTCACTGCCCGTGTCTTTCAAACATCGATTATTTCAGGCTCCGCCTTTTCAAGCCTCGTCACAATGGATAATGAACAAGAAACTCTAGGGAAGGGACTAAGACCTGCGAGAAGAAGCAGACGGAGATTTAGGCCCGGATGCACTAATTGCAGGTAAGCATAGCGGTCTCTTACTTCCAACTATCGATATGATGTCGGGCCTTCGAGCTAATAGCTGCACCATCAGACTGAAAAGAATCAAATGTGATGAACAGAGGCCTGAATGCGGCGGATGTATGCGATCTCTGCAACCATGTCCTGGGTATCCTGCTCGAGATTTGGCGACTTCATACCCGGTTTTGAGATCATCGAACAAGCGGCAGTCAAGCGATGAGACAGTGCAGCCAGATTCGCAGCCGCCGAAAGAAGATGGAAGCAATGTACCGCCCATGAGAGAATGTGAGCCAGAAAGCTCGCTTGGGGGTAATGCTGTCAAGAGCGAGGGAAAGCAATCGACCGGTGAAAGTGAAGAGCTTGGCTCCAAGGAAATCGAGACGGACCTACCGCTTTTTGTCCCATGCTCGTTCCCCAGCTGCGGTGAGATGACGCACAGCTGGTTAGTTGATGAGAAGTCCAGGCGGTTCTGTGGTGGCCACCGATGCACAGTTACCGACTGTCCCCAGCAGATCTGTGCTGAAAGTCGGTCGCGCCATTGCAAGACGCACGCTGAACAATACAACGAATCTGGTAATTATAAGGTACCGAAGCAGGAGATGAACCAATCCGCGAACAACCACATGATGAGCAATACCCAGCAACTAAGGCTGGATAAAGAGTACTACGCCGAGAAACGCGAGTTGCAGAGAATTCTTGTTCGTAATACCCAGTCCCCTTTAAGCCCTCTTTTTTTTTTTTTTTTTTTTTTGGGTGTCACTTACATGTTAAACGAATATGTCATTTCCGACGGTGGAAGATTTTAAACATGTAATCGTGAATGACTCAATTAACTCCAATTAACAAACATTTTATAGGACGAGTTTGGATCGGTATTGGACGAGTCACTCATAATCGCGATTGCCAGAGACTACGATGTTGTAAAAGACTTCCAAGAGATTAGAGATGTTTTAAAACAACTCGCCAAAGCTGCTAGCGCAGAGCCAGCGACCGGTTTTGATCCATCAGGACTCGGCCACAATGTGCCCGAGTTGGAGCTGTGGGGGAGGTATCAGGGTGGAAGAAGGACGGTGCGGCTAAAGAAAAAGAAAGAGACCTTGGATCGCAAAGAGGCTTCGTTTTTTGAGCGGGGAAAGAGGTACGAAGCGCTGCGAGTACAAGACAAAGAGCCGAAGATGAATGCAAATGCAGAAGGTTCCGAGTTTACTTCGGCCTTTGCTAATGAAAAGATGAGCAGCCATGGTGGCAACAACGACGAGGAACCAGGCGACATTGGATATGCTGAATCGGATCCAAGTCCTGACGACAGTTCAGTTCACTGGGGCTTATCGGACGAGGACGAACGCCGGAGACGAAAAGAAAGAAGGAGGATGCGGAGAAGGAGCTGGCCGCACGTCGGGATAAGAACTCGGTCTCAGAGCAGCGAAGACGATGTACCAACGCAACAGACCGTTCTTGACTTCCCACCGAGCGCTGATGGAGACGAGGTTTTCGTCAGTGAAGAGATTTCCCGGGAATTGCCATACTACGATGATGACATTTTCGGGCCTGGCTCGCCTTCGGACACGAAGGCCAATTCTGTTTTGTTTTCTGACGACCACCCTCGGTTTAATAATCCCTCCATGGATGACTCTCAAGGCCATATCTCGTCATACTCCGATAAAGACAGCAACGATTTGTATATGAGCGACTTGGAGAGCATACTGTCCGAGGCACCCTCCTTGGCATCTTCACAGAGTTCAACGCCCCTAGATGTTAACACAGGCGCTGTAGATGAACTCAGATCATTGCTCCTCCTGAATGATACACTTAAACCGCTATACGAGGAAGGCATCCACAAGGTCGGGGCGGAAAGGTTTCAGAGGAACTTCAGGCGCCTGCTTGTTCGCTATGGACGAGACCTTGGGAGCGAGGCTTCTACACCCTTGCAGGTTCAAGCTGCGCGCTTCATCCGATTCGCAGCACTCAGGGTCTCTGTCCAAATCAAGAACATTCTTGTCAACAAACACGAACAGGCGGATCGGGACAGAGTCCAAGAGGCCCGTACCAAAGTGCTGGCCTATTTAAAGCAGATGGAAGATGAAGGCGCCGACAGCAGCGACGAGGACGAGTCGATTTATGACCCGGAGGAGGCCGGACTCAGATCGCTAGAAAGTGTCAAGAACTTCATGGTGTCTTCAACCGCCTTTTCACATCTGTGTGTCGCCCTTAGGAAGTGGCTCAACCTTGAAGGTGAGGATGAAAAACAGCCTCCAGCCCAGGCAAGCCGGGGGGAAAAACCGGAGGAGCCAAGTCACATACCTGTTGATGTCCCAACGGTCATCCCAGTTCAAAAGGCTACCCGGGTGTGTGATGAAAATACAGGAGCCACGGTCGTCAGTGATGATGTGGATAAAGCAAATCACTGCGTCGAGAATCTGCCACTAAAACAAAGCCCATACATTGGGACTTGTAAGACGAACTCACCATGGACGTCAGCTATGAGGAGACGATGGCAACACTGCATAGATATTGCTTCAGACCTTTTCCAGGGGCGGGTTCCCAAGGGTCAAGTGCGGGTCTCATGGACATGTGTAAGTACAGCAAACAGTCCTGCAAGTCCTCAGAATCATGTTAGCTGAACTGATGCGCTGGTAGAGATGCGGTGATCGTCTACGCATGCAAGTACCAGATTCCCAACACCAAGCTGCCGTGACCTTTGCGCAGGAAGCTGCTGGGCCGAATGCTACGACTGTCGTCTCCCAAACCTCAAGCATTAGTAGACAATCCTCGGACAGCAGTTCTTCCACTTCAGCAGCTAATACCACCGGCCCATCAACCTCTCGTCCCCAATCACCAAACACGATCCCATCCGACCCAGATACCGACACGTCCGATCCACCGGATCCTTTTATTCCAGCGGGGACCAAGCAATACATGCTCCTCGTTGTCAACACCCACACCCTCCACACCCTTCGCCCCCTCAGAAAGCTTGTCAACGTAGACGTAACCGACGTCACCTGTGGTGGTGAGCTCTTCAAACGTCTCCAGACAGCATATAACGACCTCCGCAGTACAAAAAGAATCAATCACAATCCTTTCATAGTACCCAAAACAATGCACTACGTCAAATTGCAGCTTCTCCATCTCCAAAAATCCGGCCCTGTTGTTGGCCCTTACGAAGTCGACTCGATCCCCTCACGCAAAGAAATCCAAAGACGGGAATACGCATTTTCCCCTTGCCCGCCGCAGATTGGACCTCTTCCAATGCCGCCAGACATCTTTATGCACTCGTTTTTAGATCCAACGGATCATCTCGGTCCCATAGCGGTTTCCATGCTTCCCAAGAAACTTGACCATCAGCTCTCCGTCTCTCACACGATGATGAACACAACAGGCTGGGGTTTCTACATCATAGAAGGCATAAGCTGGGCTTTGGTCTCTTGGCTGGTCGTGCTCACCATCGCCTTAATTACGGTTCTCACCATCGTCTGGTCAAAATGCACCAACGACATCCAAGCCGGCACGGGGATAGGACAGTACTGCCTAGCAGTAGTCGCTCTGTCCGTTTCAGTATACCTGATAAGGGACAAGGCGTCCTGATGTTTTTTTCGATTGCGTGCCTGTCTTTCCAATACAGCCTTTATTTTTGTCTCCTCCCTCCGCTTATCTCAACAACTCGAGTTTAGGTCCGGGATGATTCTCTAAGAAGCGGCCCCATCTGTGAGCCATCATTGGTAATGACGTCTATTGACTGGCATACAGTATCATCAAAACGCCTCGTGCTCACTTTAAATGCCCTTGATTTCTTGTACTCTGTTTCCTCCTTCTTTTCCTGTTTTCTTTCTATCTTTTTTTTTTTTTTTTTTTTTTGGTTTGGTTGGTTGGTTTTGGTTTTGTCTCGAAATTTGGTGAACTTTTCTTCTTTTGGTGTATATGTAATTACGATTTGTTTGCCGTTTTATTCTTAAACCAAGAAATATAGTACACACTGTAATGTTTACCTAGTTTCGGGGGTATCATACGGGGGGAAGGGGAAAGGGGGAAAGGGAAGGGGGAAAGAAAAGGGGAAAGAGGTTGATGAATTGGGTATGGAATCATGTTAGGGTTAATTTAGAGTTAAGAAAAAAAAAGGGGGGGGGGGAGTAGGGTTTGTGTTTAAGAGAGTTGTTGGGACGTTCGGTAGGGAGTGGTTGGTCGGAGGGAGCAGATGGGATTTCAAATTCGCACGCCGTGTTTATATATATATGTCTCTGTGTGAGTGTGAGAGTGTGTGTGTGTTTGGGTGTATGTGAGCGACTAGAGAAAGGGATTCAAAAACAAACCTCCCCCCCCAAAAAAAAAAAATCTTGGTGATGCGGTATAATCGTAGTAATGGTTTCCAACTGAGCATGAAACGTAGGCCCTTCTTCGACGAAGACGCGGGTTTGTTTCACCCCAGGGCAAATTATACTTCCTCCTTCCAACACAACAAGACTCCCTCTCCCACCACCAAGCCAAAAAAAAAAAAAAAAAAAAAAAAAGGAAATGTTCACCAAAATATTCACCCCAAATATATATATATATATATATATATATGTATACAGAAGAAATCTGACCGCTTGCTACAAACTAACTTATCTTTACAATGCGCTTTCTTTTACGCTACTCCTAGAGATAAAAGTTCATCACCACCCACCACCATATTGCATAATTACTTGGGCTTTTTCCCCAAGTTCTCCCCTTCAAACAAACCAAAATTATTAGTAGAATAAAACTTTTCCTATTCCTTGAGAAAAAAATCATTAAAATATTTATTTCATTGCTGCCCCCCCCCCCTCCCCCGAATGACAACACATACACACACACTTCCTTCAAGTCTCATGAGTCCCGTTACTATGAATTCCACTTCCTAAAACTATCAATACAAAAACAACCTCCCTGCCAACCCCAGTTTGACCCAAGTCATAACAAGATAAATTGTGGTTTGTTGTCTTGTCCCCGTAACTCAACGTAACGCAATTTCAAACTCACTCTATCTAGCCTTGCTAGACATGGACTCCAAATACGACAACAAGAAATTCCTATCAGCGGGTGAAATGGGCGTCTGGCTGCCCCTCCTAGAATTCGTGGCGCTAGGGACGCCACTGCTTCCACCAGCAGGAGGCCCTCCAACTGGTGCCCCAACACCTTCGACCGCAATATTGTTGGGTTGGCCACTGAGGGAAGCAACCCTCGCGGACCTAGGAGTATCAGACCTTGGGATCTGATGCTGCTCGTAGCCCATAACCGGTTCCTTCATCTTGCCACCAGCGGGGCCAGTATTAGGCACAACAGCATGCGCAGTGGTAGGCGATCCCGAGCCCCCACCAGCTGCCCTTCCGAATAGCGACAGCAACTTTTGTTTCTGCTCTGGATTCGCGTTTGGCTGTCTCTGCTGGACAGCAGCAACAGGCTGTTGAGCCTGCAGGGTAGGACTATTTCCATACGGAGCCAAATGAGCTGGCGGGAGCTGCTGTTGCTGCTGTTGCTGCTGCTGCTGCTGTTGATGATGATGATGATGATGATGAGGCTGAGCATGGTGAGCATTGAACGGAACCCCGGGCGCCTGCGCGGTATTATATAACTGCGGCGACCTCTTCGCTTCCTGATGTGACTGTTCCAATTGATGCAGCAAGGACCGTTCCCGGGGTGAAGAATTACCCGGCGCAACATTGGCATTCACATTCCTAGTCTCATGCAGTGATGACTGTCCAGTAGGGCCGAGACGTTTCTGCAGACGCTGTAATTGCGAGTCGACAGAGTCCTGGTTTTGGCTATTCTCGCCCTGCTTCGGTCTGCTGAGGATCTTGACTGCCCGATAGGGGAGGTTAACCTCAGGATTCATGCGCAACGGCGCGCCATTGGCTTCCGACTGCAGAGCGATTGCCTCGGCAGCGGATTGAGTAGTTTTGTAAGAAGGACTGTTCGGTTCATCAGGGATATTGGCCCTGGTGACTTCGTTAGACAGTGGACTTCCCCTGCCTTGCTTCTTGAAAATATCAAGAAGGACACCCCTGTGTCCTTCTATCGTCTGCGCCGGCTTGAAATTGGTGGAAGGGCTGCTTCCAGAAGAATGGGACACGAGCGGGACGTTTCGCTCGCCATGCGGCTGCGTAACAGGAACCGTGCCATGAGGAAGATACTGCGCTGCAGGGTTGTGTTGCCCGGCGGGCGCGCTTTGCCAAGAGCCAGCAGAGGGATATCGGGTGTGATGAGTCTCTTGAGGAGTCGTGCGAGCTGTCGGGACTGCAGCAGGCGGGGTGTTTTCTTGAGTCCGAGTGTCAGATTTGAAAGCGTTTAATAAGGACATAGCATGCCCGGTGAGCTGCGTCGGCGGCTTTGGTTGCTGCTGTGCGTACGACAAAGAATTGGGCCCTTGAGGATTCTGGAACGAATTTGGTCCCCCTTGCTGGGTATGAGGCTGATCCGGAAGCTGGGGAGTCTGTAAAAGACTCCGCGCGAGAACTGCTTGCGCCTGGGGAGGCAATGGTTGAGGATGTAGAAGAACAGGCTCCTTGGGTGGAAGAGGAGGCTGGCGCATTTGATGCGCATATGGCTGATTCTGATATGAATTTCGGCCATAGGATGCCTGGGGCTGCATTTGAGCAGGAATCCGTTGTTGGTTGAAGTACCCCTGTGAGATATTCTGGTTCGAGTGAGAATGGATTGGAAAGTTGGGCGGTGGCTGATTATGGTGCGCAGGTAGCCGATTAGTGGGATGATGATGATGCGGGGTGTGCGGCTCGGGTGCACTAGAATATGTGAGGTCGTGGGGTGTGTGAGGACCTGAGAAATTAGGATTGTATGCCTGCTGCTGCTGCTGCTGCTGAAACTGAGGATGCGCCTGGGATGGCATCTGGTGAGAATGCATCCCACCCTCGCTGTTTGCTTGGAGCAATGCCATAAGGGCACCGCCCTTGTCGGCATTTGATGCTGAAAGAGCGTTCATCTGTTGGCCGGACGATGCGGGCTGGGCCTGGAGCAAGCGCTGAAGTTCCAGGTCAGCGCCCTCGATGGTATCGATTATGTCGGAGGGACCCGGGACCGGCTCTGTCTGTTGTCCAATGTCATCCTCTGTGAGAGGTTCCTCGGTGGCAATCTGCGAAGCCAGGTGTGGGTTGAGAGCGGCTCCTCTAGTAGCATCTTTCTTCTTTTGCTGTACCACCCACTTCTTCAGGGGTACCAGGAAGGGGGCGACCATGTAGAATTTATTTGCGTTGGACGCTGCCGCTGCGTCGTCCTGCTGGTTTCCTTTCTTCCTGAAAGCAGGCAGCTCGGAGAGCTTGTACCACTGAATCTTGCTGATCTCCTTCCTGGTCTTTGGGTGAAAAGGGGTGTCCATGGGGATATTTCGAAAAACGTAGAGCCGGATCTGCTGTTCTCGCATGGAGATCTGAATATATTTTACCTCGTCCTCTCTAGGGACCAGACCCGCTTCTCGGATGTCGAAACCTGTCTCCTCGTAAACCTCTCTGATGGCGCAGTCCAAATCGTCCTCGTCCTTGTTGATCTTGCCGCGGGGGAAACTCCAGTTGGCGCCCTTCTTCCAGCCCTTCACCAGGACCGTCGAGTCCATGGCCTCATTGAGGAGGATAGCACCCCTCACGGGGACTCGCGTCTTGTACTGGAGGAACTCTTCGAATGCGCGCATGTGGTGTTCGAGCGAGAAGGAGGCCAGCAGCGGGCAGTGTTGGAAGATGCGGAGACAGAAGCTCCGCAGGGACATGGAAGGGAGGGTTGGGTCCAGCGGTCTGATGAAGTCTTCGTAGAACCATTGCGCCTCTTCGACTTGGAAGCAGATCCGGGCGACCGACGAGAGGTCCTCTTTGGGAAGGTTTATGATGAATCGGACGCAGAGGTCGTCCAACCCTACACGCCACCAAAACAAACGGTCAACCCACTGGGCCTCTATCAGGCGTCAGGGAGACAGGTCGGTGACCAAACTTACAATCCTCAAGCTGCATCTTATTTTCTGCCATGTTGATGTCGTGATATGTAGCATATCCACTGGGTGCAGAGTTGTTCTTTTTCTTTTGTGGGTGTGTTTGTGTGCGTGTGTTGCGAGGTTGCCGTTGCGGGCTGCAGATGGCGTTGCGTTTGTTGAACGATGATCAGCCACTAGGACCGGGTACGAGGGGTCAAGGCTCCAACAAGGCTCGAGAGGTTCCAAGGTGCAAGCGAATTGGGTGCGCTTTGGGGTCTCCAGTCAAGCCCCCCCCGCTAAGAAATGCGCTGTGCTTCGCGCGCAATCTACGCCGTACCGGGCAATGCGAAATCAATCGAAGATGCAACCTAGGCGCAACCCAATCGTTCTTTGTGCAAAAATGCTGCCCGAATCGCAAGGCTAAAAAAAAAAAAAAAAAAAAAAGAAAAAAAAAAAAGGGCCCAGCACAAGGTTTACTCCTGAATAAACCTAGAGTTGCAATCGAAAAAAAAAAAATTGAAAAAGCCGCAAGTCGCAAACGCAGGCCGATTGAAGCCAGACTGAAGTCCAATGTGGTTGGGCGGGTGTTATCGCTGGTTCTGGGTGCCTATCAAAAGACGGCGACGTGTGCCGACAACCTGACGTGGACGGCATTCATTTGTCTCCACCAAACATCCCGGGGCCCTCCAAAAAATGGATATCTGCAATCATGGTCTGGCGGTGTGGCTGGTGCTTTCCATTGCTGAATCAATCAAGCTTTCGCCACAAGGGGCCGAGAACAAAAGAAAAGCTCAAATGGGCCTTTTGTGGCGGTGCAGGATCTCACAAGACCGGAAAATGCCAAGATCAGAGGCCAACCGTGCATTGGACGCCACAGCGGCAGATGGGATGAGCTGGACAGGGGTGTCTGCTGAAGGAGGTCGCCAAAGAACGTCATCAGACATTGGAGCGCGCAGAAACAGGACAAGATCTCTTTTGCCCGTTTGATGCGCAAGGGCTAGACACAGCCATGAGACCAAAGGCAAGACTTATAGAGGGCGGTAGATGCCCCGGTCGAGTGGCCTGCCCTTTTTCTTTTCCCACGTAGACCTGGTCGCACTTTGTCCATCTGGCGCCAAAGGTGTTTCTAAGTCGGGCCTGACAAGCGCGAACCTGAAACTCACAAAGAATCTCCCGTGGCCAATACACGCAGAACAATCGACAAGCCGACAATCGAGGGGGCCCACGTCCACACCCGCCCAAAGAACGCTTTGTTGACAAACCCAAATTGATATAATCTTGCCCGAGCCAGCTCCGAAAATTTTCAGATTTTTTTTTCTTTCGCTGTTTACACGATAAATTAAAAAACCAAATTCATTTGTTTCTTGATCGACGTTGATCATCGCCAAGTCACCATGAATCCAGCCTTGAAAATCCTCGAGAAGAAGGCTCTCAAGAAGCTGGGGAAGGACAAGACAAATACAAATTCTGATGTAAGAAGTCATTCTCGCGAAGACCACATTCAAAATTGCCCATTCTAACAAGAACAAATAAAAAACCTTAGAACCCCTACTATGAAAAAGTTCCCGTCTACAAGAACGGAAAGCTTGTCAAATACAAGACGCAGGAGAGGCCTATTCCCGTCGGACTCTCCAAGAATGACGCCAAGATCCTCAAGTCTGTCAGGAGAAGAGCTTATCGATGGGATATGGGTTTTCGATTTTGCTGCTTCAACATCCGATTTGGTTGGTCGTTTATTATCGGCCTGATTCCTGTGTAAGTCGGTCAAGACGCCATCAACATGCCCGGGAGACTAATGAGTAATTGTTAGCATCGGTGACTTTGCCGATTTCCTCATGGCCTTGGCTCTCATCAAGAAGGCGTCAAAGGTTGATGGAGGCCTGCCCAAACGATTGTACAGCATGATGTTTGCCAATATCATGCTCGACTTTGCCATCGGCTTTATTCCTGTTCTCGGCGACTTTGCAGACATGTTTTATCGGGCCAACACCAAAAACGCCTGGCTGCTCGACGCATACTTGGCTGAGAAGGCGAAGGCTCTGCAGACCGGTCAAGTCCAGGACCCAGAAACGGGAAGCATCGCCGAGATAACTGAGGATCTCCGACCGACGCCGGGCGATGAGGATCTCGAGAGCGGAGTGATCTCAACAGCCCCGGCGCAGCAGCCATTGGCACCTGTGGCACCTGCAGCCGCGCCGTCCGGACCCGCCCGACACGGTCCGGCATCTGCACCGATCAACAACCCGGGACGGCCCTCTGGGCCGATTGCTCCCGTGAGGAACTTGACTCCTCCAAGAGCTCCGATTGGAGGCGGGCTTCCCGGCCGATCAATCACACCAAAGCAGGATCCTAGAGACTACCGAGGAAACAGTCGACGATAGTTGACGATAATGGTGCTGGCGGACTCGTTGCGTGTTTCGATAGGTGATTATTGAGTGCTGATTTGGGTTCTTGGTTTGAATATCAGAATGGCCATGGCGCATGGGACAAAGTGAGCGGAGCATATCAGGGCATCTTTTGTGTTTGGCGTTGGTTAGATCCATCTACTTTGGATTTTCATTTGTAATATTTCATGTTTCTTATTAGAATAGCGATCGGTAAGCGGTGCTTTTTGAGAAAGCAGCAAAGACGCAAAGACCTCAAGGCCTGGGCCCCGAGGAAAAATATCAATTAATAATTAAGCCATGAGAAGACGCGTGGAAACACGCTTTGCTAGACCAAGATCGTCATGGATCCGATTCTGATCCCACTTGGTTCAAAAAGACTTGACCTGGTAATTATGACCCCACCAAAAGCCGAAGCAGAGAAACTAAAGCATGGAATGAACTCTCGTTCAGCAGCAATTATACGACAACGAGATGCACCATTGATGGTGATGATTCGAGAGATCCGTCGGAGCAGTCCAAAATCGGTTCCTTGAAGCTCCGAGCGTCTCCAGGCAGCAGATGGGGCTGGTGCATCATCATCTCCATCTCCAAAAATGCCCACCTATCCAGATAGCTTTGTCATGGTGGGGTGTTTTGTGCAGAAACACAAGAGGTTCCCTGCAATTTTCTCACAACGACAACAACCTCAACAAGGGTCAATGATTATTTGATGCTTGGCTGATGATCTGATAAGGTGAGTGGACCGGTAAATCCCAACGGATTGGGCAAATGGGAAGGTTGGGACCACATTTGCGAGGTGGTTCACGGCGTGGAAAGCAGTCCAGGATGAGCCCTAGCGGACGACTGGCGAGCCTTGGGTCCGGCGCGCCCCTCCGCCCCTCCTCCCCCCCTGGGACACAGACGCCATAAAGTCGCGTCAACGCGTATCCCTGGCGCGCAGATTTAGTGTAGAGTGGGGACCATTACAGCGGAACGTGCAACATTTAAAGGAATTCGCGACTCCCATCTTCTGCCCCAACATATTCTCTTTGTCCCCAATCCACGGCTCTCTTCTCCCATCTGCCTCAAGTCTTCGTCGTCATCAATCAATTGGACTTGTTTTTTTGTTGTTTTTGTCAACTACATTTCAGAGTACCACCCACATCATCACAATGTCTGCCACGCCCTCCAAGCAGGTTAGTTCACTCCCGCTAACATTTCTGCAACGGTCTCCCCCACCACGCGCCAGGCGTTGACCATTTAAACACTCGACGCGTCTACCCGTGATCCAAAAGCTAACGTGCACCACCGAAATGCAGGCTGCTTCAGGCATCGAGTCTCTCAAGATGGAGTCGCCCGCCAAGAAGCTCGATTTCTCCGCCTCCAACAAGGAGAACAAGCCCTTCGATTCCGACCTCGCCACCCTCGAGGCCGAGATTGATGCCAACTACTCTCAGAAGAACAGCACAGTTGCCGTGAAGGAGGAGCCCGCAGCACCCGCTCAGAAGGCAAAGGAGGAGGAGGAGGTTCTCGATGAGCCCCTCCTCACCGAGAACCCTCAGCGTTTCGTGCTCTTCCCCATCAAGTACCATGAGGTATGTGTGACGCGCCCTGACGCGTAAAGTGGTTCACGAAAGCTAATCGAGTCCATTCCAGATTTGGCAAATGTACAAGAAGGCCGAGGCTTCCTTCTGGACCGCCGAGGAGATTGATCTTTCCAAGGACCTCCACGACTGGAACAACAAGCTCAACGGCGACGAGCAACACTTCATCTCACACATCCTCGCCTTCTTCGCCGCTTCCGATGGAATCGTCAACGAGAACCTGGTTGAGCGTTTCAGCGGCGAGGTCCAGATCCCTGAGGCCCGCTGCTTCTACGGTTTCCAAATCATGATGGAGAATATCCACTCCGAGACTTACTCCCTCCTCATCGATACCTACATCAAGGAGCCCGCCCAGCGCACCTATCTCTTCAATGCCATCGACACTATCCCTTGCATCCGCAAGAAGGCCGACTGGGCTCTCAAGTGGATCTCGGACAAGAACGCCACCTTCGCTCAGCGTCTCGTCGCCTTCGCTGCCGTCGAGGGCATCTTCTTCAGCGGTGCTTTCGCATCAATCTTCTGGCTCAAGAAGCGTGGGCTCATGCCCGGTCTTACCTTCTCCAACGAGCTCATCTCGCGTGACGAGGGTCTCCACACTGACTTTGCCTGCCTGCTCTTCTCTCACCTCAACCACCGTCCCAGCAAGCAGCTCGTCGAGGAAATCATCGTCGACGCCGTCAAGATCGAGCAGGAGTTCCTTACCGAGGCTCTCCCCTGCCATCTTCTTGGCATGAATGCCAACCTCATGAAGCAGTATATCGAGTTCGTTGCGGACCGTCTCCTTGTTTCTCTTGGCAACGAGAAGGTCTACCGCTCCACCAACCCCTTCGACTTCATGGAGAACATCTCGCTCGGTGGCAAGACCAACTTCTTTGAGAAGCGCGTCGGCGAGTACCAGAAGGCTGGTGTCATGGCCAGCACCAACAAGAAGGTTGCTGATGAGTCGTCTGAGGAGAACAAGAACGAGAACGGCGGTGACTTTTCTTTCGATGAGGACTTCTAAACATATCAGAAGTCGACTCTGATTGATACAGTTACACACTGTCTCTCTGTTGCTCTTTTCATGTCTTGCTACGAACTCTAATACCCCATCATGTACATTCTGAACATTTCCTTTCTTCTTCTTTTCTCTTTTGGCTCTTTTCTTTTCTCGTGGCATAACTTTTTAAGCTATAGACTAAAGGAAGAATCTTGGTGTGCAAGGGGGTTACTTTTATCGCACACTCTCATTATTGAGATAGATGTTGGATAAAAGTCCTCATTTGCTGCCTGTATAAAATAAACAAACAACAACAACAACAACAACAACACAACACTGCGTGGGTCGGGAAATTTGAATAATTGGGAGTTATGGGAGCTTAATGTTTTTTTTTTTTTGTCTGGATTGGAATAAGCGCGCGCGCGTCAGTCATTGTCGTCGTTGCTGCCTTCTACATATCGGGAAGGGAGGGAAATGATTTTTATTGATGGTGGGAGGGAAAATAAACATTTTTCTTATGTGTATGAATAGGATTCTCATAATTAGCCATGAAATTATGTGAAGTTGAATGAATCAAGTTGAGTGGTTGAATGCTAGTATGTGAAAATCATTTTATGATGATCTCGACTTGACCCTTTCAAGATCCTCTCAGGCCGGAAGACCCGAGCATTTCAAAACTGATTGAGTTTGACCGAAATAGTTTGATTCTTTTAATTCTCTTTTTTCTCCTCTCTCACTCTACAGCCGGATTTGTAGATATTTTGGCCATTCTCTAAAAAAAAAATCGCTCGTAATATGCAATGAATATCATCGTCCCGCCTACCCCGAATCAGACACAAGGGCCGTTATTCTTCCAGCTGGGGAACCTTGATTATACCGTTTCCCTCTTTAAAGCGTTGTTTTATCTTTTTCTCGTACTCGTCCTCGTCTTCTTGAGCTTTTCCCCGTCACACTTCCCTTGCAGCCCGTCTGCCCCTTGGTTTTTGACCTCGCAATCCCCCCCCCCCCCCCAACATCCCATTTTCTCCTCTCCTCTCCTCCCCTTCATTCCAACCGACCGACCGTTCCATTCTATTCCCCAAACACTTTTATAATTTTGCTAAAAAACCTCAAAAGGAAAAACACAAGGTTTTTTTTTTTTTTTTAATTTTAGAATTTTTTTTTTACCTCTTTCCCTTTTTCTTTTTTCCTTTTCCGGCATTCACCGCCGCCTTTTCCTGTTTCTCTTGAACAGCAGCCGCAGCAGCAGTAGTAGGAGTTTGAGTACCACTCGCAGAAGCGTCAACCATTTCGACATCCTGTGATTGGGCAGCAGCAGCATTACCCCCTTTCTCCTCGTCAACAGCACCAGCAGAAGAAGGATCAGGAGGCAGGCCAGACATTCTCCTCCCCAGGTTGCCCAGCATCGAAACCAGCCGGCCGACCTCTGCGGCCTTTGACGTCTTGTACTTTAGCGTCACGCCCGATTCGGGGTCATAGGTTTTTAGGACCAGGTGGCCCCTGGGCGGCTTTGAATCCTGTTCTTCTTGCTTCGCGGCCGGGGTGGTGGTGGTAGGGTCGGAGGCGCCATCATCGGCAGTAGTTTTCGTCGGTTTGGTTGCTCGGCGGGCGGGTTTGATGTGGTATCGGGTTGTTATTCTCGTCTTTTTTTTTTGTTTCATTGAGGAGTCAGCAAGAGGGGAATGATTGCCTCTATTGAAAAAGAAAGACAAAGAAAACTTACAGTAGCAGGACGCGCCTGTAAAAGTAGAGAAGATTGGTGTAGCCAATCTTCTGATTTCTCGTAGTATGGCATAGTGTCTCTGTGTGTGAGCGCGCCTGTTCTTTGTTGGTCTCGAATCAAATATGAATTATAGAGAATTTGGGGGAAAAAAGATGGGGAGAAAAAAGAAAGAAAGTAAAATAAAATAAATTCAATCGCGACGACGAAAGCTCTTAAAAATCGCCTTGACCGTTTATTTTAAAGATTGACTTTGTTGGAGTTTCTTTGGAAGTTGGGAAATCTGGTGGGGCTCATCAATGGAGAGACATAGTGTACACCACTCATGAAATGCGGGGCGGGGATCAAGCTTGAGCTTTTCGGCCTTGCTTGGCATGTTGCCCCACATAACATGAATCCCATCATCCCCTTTTATTCTTTGAGCTCCCAAAGTCAACAAATCAATAAGATACGGAGGACATTCATCGAGGGAAAAAAAAGGGGGGGAATATAAGAAGAAGTTGTTGCCCAGCCATATCATCAAAACCCCACAACCATGGCTGCTTTTAAAAATACTCCACGAGCAATATTTGTCGCGCCATTCTCTCACTCACTATCCTGGACTCATTTTGCATCTATATCAAAGCTCTACATAGCCACTACCTAGTAAACGCCATACCATTTTTCTAATACCATTACGCCCGATAAAAATGCAGATGTAAACTAAAAGGGGTATCTCTTAACCATTCGATCTGTCAAAATTTGAACCCGAGGGTAACTGTTGATCGCCGTCGCGCTTGGGAAATGCAATCCAACACCTTTGCTGTGACACAGTTTCGGTCTCGTAGAAGGAAAGAAAGAAAAAAAAAAAAAAAAAAAAAAAAAAAAAAAAAAAAAAAAAGGGCACACAATCTTCGCTCCAGTAAACTCACGCCCAGGGGAGCAGCTTTTTGTCGCATTTAGGAAAGACTGTGCCTCACAGAATTACCACTGAAAGGGCACATTCCGGTCCTGGCGTCTGGAATTCTGCCATTTCAAGCGTGGGGATCAGGAAGCCAGAACAAAAGTTCTTGGTCACCAGTGGCCAGCATATTGTAGCGAGGATTATACTGGACCACGGCAGCCTCCCGCTTCTCCTCCAAAATATGTGTCGGGCTAAGTACCTTGTTGGTATCAGGGACCGCCAACGTATCCCACACAGCGATGTCTGACTTTCCGCCGCTCAGTACATATCGTCCATCAGGAGAGAAACAGCACTCCCCGCTGCTCTCCACAGTCCCGTTATCATACTCGCCCGGCGCGAGCCTTCTGGTGCTGCCATTTGGTTTCCTCAAGAAGGCCTTCAGGCTTCCTTCAAAGGCATCCAACAGGAAATGGCCGGCACCTCTGGAGCCCACAAGGATGTGCTTTCCATCATTGGAAAACTCGAGTTTCGTCCAGCCCTTGAACGCAGCTTCCGCTTCCGCCGGACCACGGGCTTTTAGCACATCGAAAGTGCTAAATGGCCCCTTGTGGTAGCTTTTGTAATCGTAGAGGAGAATGTTACCGCTGGGCGGTAGTGCAATCGCAAACGTCGTCCCCGAGGGATCCCACGCGGATAAAGTCGGCGAGTTTAAGAAAAGCTTGCCGGTATACTGCTTCGTCTGAATGTTCCAAAGACACACTGTGTTGTCGGCGCTGCAAGATATAAAGTCGTCGCTGCCGGGGTGCATTGAGAGGTCGGTTACGGAGCCCTCGTGGCCTTCAAAATATCGGAGAAATGTGTTATCGTGAGCAGAGAGATATCGAATGGCGTCTGCCAATAAGGTTAGAAATCTTGACCGGCACAAACGGCTCTCTTTATGTGATGTAAGGCTTCCGTACGGTTTTCCTTAGTACTAGCATAGATGATAGTCGATGCAGTATGTGTAAACTTTGCCAACTTTACTCCGTATTTCTTGCTGAAGAGGGTTTTGTCATGGCGGCCTTCCTTGACATTGTAGATTTGAATAGTCTCGTCGCTCTCGGATGTCATACACAGGTCGCCAGCATTGTCAAAGTCGATGGACAAAATATGGGGCTGTGGTCGGCCTTCCTTAACGTCGTCGCGAGTGAAGAGCTAGATTGGAGGTGAGCACGCGACCTCAATGCCAGTCATCCAAACATGTGATTTCTTCTACCTTTGTGGGTCGAAAGTTGGGAATTACTTCAGTAACTGTTGACACCATTGCGGGGGTTGGGTTCGAGTTGCGCGTGATGTTGAGAGTTGGAGTGATCGTAGTTGACGGTGCATCGTCCAGATCCATTGGCGTTGACGCCATTGTGATAAACGAATGTCGCTCAAGTTGGTTCCAGAAAATAATTGTGTGTGGGTTATACCTACCAATAACGGTTGTAAGAAAGCACCAAGAGAACCTTGGAGACTGGAAGCTTCAAGATGGACAACCCGCCAAAGCCAAGCCCGGAAGGTACCGTCCCGCAGGCAAGATGGAGCTTTCTTAAGCCGAACCCTAACCCCGGCACACTTAGTACAGTCAGACCTACCCGGACATAAGCATAAACCTCGGTACAATCATCAAAAATCGCCGGCCCATCAAAATTTGTATGGGAAATAGTGATAAAACTGGGTGTTGAAATAATGCTTATGGATTCTGGTTAGTCACCACTAGTATGCTTATAGTCAGGTATAAATTAACCATAGAAAATCCTTAAACCCCTTATTTTAAAAATGTCTAGACTTAAATAGGCAAGAAATTTCAACAGGGTTAGGGTTATATATAGACTTCTTGCACCCTGGGGTATCCTGATTGTAAGCATAACCTGGATATACCGATCAAAAACTCCCGGCCGGGTCTGATGCTTATGTGTAGGTCTGACTGTATAACCCCCCACACCCGCAACCTTCGTCAGCGAAGAAAGTTGGGAAGCGCCGGGGTCCCTTGTCGTGCTTGCCCCCTGCTCCCCGAAAGCCGGAGTTGTGATTTTGTGCTCCAGGGGCACACACCTTCACCATCGGGACCCTGCATTGATCAACAGAGGACAGAAGCCCAACATAACTTGCAACCCCCCAACTTTTTTGGGCTCCGAATCGGCCTCCAGAATTCCAAGACAGTTGAATTGGAGAATTCCCACAATCCTGGTTCGTCTTAGAAGAATACCCCATAAATCGTGGGACCCGACTCCGAGTCAGCCGCTGCGCGAGCGAATCTGACCCGGCCACTTTCACTATGGTCCGGATATAAGCGGTTCTTTTTTTCCACACTCTGTGTTATCGTTGCTGTCGTTGTCTTTACTATCCGCCCCCCCCCCTTTCCTCTCCTCCTCTGCCGCTTTGACCGTGGATTTCTTTGAATTTATTTTTTCTATTCCAGTTCAATTGCTTTTACCATAGAGACGAGCTAGACGGGTGGGTTGTTGTGACCGTTGTCCGTTGACGTCGTGTTGAAACTCTTTCCGCTCCGACGCCGGCATAAGCTTATTTCGTCACTGCTCTTTATACTTATACACCTAGCCACCCCAAGGCGGTTTCATTTCTCTCCTTCAACGGCCAATTCGGCATAGTCTTAATAGACCTAAAACAGTGTCCAGATCGCAATGTCAACAACAGCTGGGTAATTATTCTTCTCCAACTTTTTACCCTCATTCAAGAAGTTTCACCGTGGAATCTAACATGCATTTGATTGCCCTTGTAAAGCGCCTTCATAGCAGGTGGCATCGCCGCCTGCGGAGCCGTAACGGCGACGCACCCGTTCGAGACGGTCAAGATTCGCATGCAGCTTCAGGGCGAGCTCCAAAATAAGGGCCACCAACCTCATCACTACCGCGGCCCCCTCCACGGCGTTTCGGTGATCGTCAGGAACGAAGGGTTCGGAATATACCGCGGGTTAGGATGCGCCTACATCTACCAGATCCTCCTGAACGGGTGCCGCCTGGGCTTCTATGAGCCCATGCGCAGCACTTTAGCTTCGGGTCTTCTCAACGACGCTTCGAAACAGAACCTGGGAATCAACATGTTTTGCGGCGCCAGTTCCGGAATCATTGGCGCAGCCGCGGGGAGTCCCTTCTTTTTGGTAAAGACGAGATTGCAGAGCTATTCGCCTTTTTTGCCCGTCGGCACGCAACACCATTACAAGAACGCCTTGGACGGGTTAACGCAGATTTACAAGGGCGAAGGTATCAGGGGACTTTACCGCGGCGTCGG
Organism: Cladorrhinum samala; assembly: GCA_033576145.1. Lineage (NCBI taxonomy): Eukaryota > Fungi > Ascomycota > Sordariomycetes > Sordariales > Podosporaceae > Cladorrhinum > Cladorrhinum samala. The sequence continues at coordinate 377,835 of MU864937.1, read as the reverse complement.
GGCCGCCATGATCCGGACGGGCTTTGGGAGCTCGGTGCAGCTTCCTACGTATTTCTTTGCCAAGAGGAGGTTACAAAAGCATTTGGGAATGGAGGACGGAATGCCTCTTCACCTTGCTAGCAGCACGGCGAGTGGCTTTGTGGTTTGCGTTGTTATGCATCCGCCTGGTATGTCTTTTTTTTTTTTTTTTTTTTTTTTTCTCCTCGCTTTCCCCCCTTATTTCTACACCTACAACTCAAACTAACTGTACCCGTGTAACAAAGACACCATCATGTCTCGGCTCTATAATCAGAACGGCAACCTTTACAAGGGCGTCTTCGACTGCCTGTCCAAGACCATCAGGACCGAGGGCTTCTTTGCCATTTACAAGGGCTTCTTGCCTCATCTTGCCAGAATTTTACCACACACCATCTTGACGTTGAGCTTGGCGGAACAAACGAATAAGCTGATGCGCAAGATTGAAAATCGATTCCTGCAAAGAAAGTCGATGACGAGTGTATAACGATGAACAAAACGATCATATGTTTGCGCAATATTCATTTGACTTTTTTTGGGGTTCCGGCATTCTGCTTTTCGGTTTTGTGTCGAGGAGGGGTTCTTTTCTTCGATTTTCATCGTTTGGTTTAGCGTTTTACTTTGGTGTGCCGTTGTTCTTTGGGGTAGACAAAATTATCTCTGGATTTCGGGGGGAGGTCCAGGAAGGAGGGAAGGATTTTTCCCAATCAAAATTGGAAAAGGAATCTGCAGACTCTTTGCTTTTTTTTTCTTTTGATTGTAATTGTCATCTTGTTTGCGTACTATATACCATACATGGCGGCAAGAGATGCATAGAATATAGAACATGTGAGAAGGGGAAGGGGTGGGGGTGTTATTTGATGATCTGGGTAAAATATATACACACGTCTTGAACGAAGGATCACGTTTATATGGCGCTTTTTTTTTCTATCCCATAGCTCCTTCTCTATATACGCCTTGTCCAATATTATGATTTCTATACAGAGACACTTTTGAGAGAACGCATAATAAAACGTTACGCTGCCCGCCAACTTCTTTACTCTATCCCATTTTTATTTTTATACTGTGTAAACATATCAACCAAGAGTACTCCTCTCGCAGCCATAACACAACCTTGTCGCCTTTCCGATCTTGTCATGTTCCGTCGCGGTCCCCAACTCACCTCTCCACCTCTGGTCCCCTTCGCCGTCCATGGGCATACTGCACAGTCCGCACCTGCTGCTGCTGCTGCTGCTGCTGTTTCTGCCACCATCCGCTTCGGTGCCTAATAACCTAACCAGCTTCCCCGTGGTCCTGGCCACGTTGGCGACGATGGAAGGGTAATTCTCTTCGACGTCGGCAAAGTACCGAAACATGACCTCTTCGATGCTCAGATCCTTGTGGTTCACGACCGCCGAGACCGCCGGCGCTTTGGCGGTGCCGTTGCCGTTTCCGGATCTTTTTTCTTGCTTGGTGAGGATCAAGTCGGTGAGCGGCGGAGACGCGGTGACGGCCGAGTAGGTTACCAGTTCCTTTCTCAGGACGTCTCGCAGTGGGTAGTAAACCAGTATTTCGTATTTGGTTGGGGGTTCATTGGGAGAGGAGGAGGATGGGGAGGAGGAGGAGGAGGAATAGTCGACGAGGGTGAAGATGCCGTCGTTGATTTGCCAGGGGAGGGAAAACCCCCTGCCCTTGGCGGTCTGGGAGAGGGTCAGCTCTGCTATGGCCGTGGTCGAATGGCCCAGCAGCAGGGCCTGGGAGGAGGACGAGTGGGTGTGGTGCAGGAGGAGGTGGGAGGTGAGGAGGGACAGGATGTCGGTTCGGCTCGCGACTGAGCTGGAGGGGAGGGAGCCGAACAGGGCTGCGAGGGAGGACGGAGGGGAGGTGAGCGCTAGAGAGGACCAGTCGATCGTCGGGAGAGCGAGGGCGGAGGATAAGGGCACGGTGAGAAATTTGAACCGGGGGTACCGTAGGCGATGCTGGGCGAGCGGGTCAGGGGGGGCGTCTTCCTGGGAGGAGGTGATGTGCACGACGGTGAGGTCGAAGGGGGTTCCTCGGTTTTTGGAGAGCTGGTACTCGACGTTCTGGTGGAGGAGGTTGAGGAGGGAGGTTGAGCATGCGCCCAGGGAGAGGCCGAGGACGTATTGACGGGTTGGGATGACGGGCGGGCCGTGTCCGGCCGGGTTGGGGGTGGTTTTCGGGACGGTCTCGCGACCGAGGAGGCCGATCTGTTTGACGCATTTCGTGGTGATGAATTTTGTGAAGCAGTCGCTGGAGTACAACTGTTAGTGATGATTACGGCTTTGCGGGTGGAAAATAAAATTGAGCGTCTTTACCTGCAAACCGGCTGGCCTCTGCTGTCGAGCGTTGCTTCTTGAGTTCGACATTTCTTGCATGGCTTTGTGAGCGACCCCGCCGTCGGTGGTGATGAGGTTGAGTCCATCGCCCAAAGTTTTGATCAAGTTTATTCGAATAAGAATATCAGCAAATTTGTTGTAAAAAAAATTTATTGCTCCGAGTATATCGCCTCTGCAAAACAGATTCGATTTTTTGAAATTGAATCTTGTCTTTCGTAACTTTTCTTCTTGACTCACGTCAAGTTTACTCTAAAGATTTTCATCATTTTTGGGCTATGAGAGGCAAAAGACCAGGGTTAGGGTCGCGCCCGTCAAGAAAGAAAAGGGGTAGTCTCTTTAGACATTCTTCACAGCCAGGAACTCATCTTAGTCACCAATATACTGACACTGTACTAAATTTCTTCCCGTGTAATCTATCAGTGTTTTAGCTCTCAAGGAAAAACCTCATACGCAGCCCTTCTCCTCCCAATCACCATCCCACCCCCCAACATCCTCGACATCCTCCCTTGCACGCCGCCTCCTCCTCCCCCTCCTCCTCCTGCTCCTGCTCCTGCTCCTGCTCCTCCTAATCCTGCCACTCCTCCTTCTCCTCCCCTTCCTTGGTCCATCCATTTCCTCCCCGCCACAACTACATAATCCACCACATCCCAGCTCATCAGCACAGTGTTCACCACAGCCCCCACAACAGTCAGCGCAACAACCGCAGCGAACACCCTCCCGGCCTCTCCTCCAACCTCTACGTCAATCAGCCCGACACCGCCTCCCATAGCCACAGCTCCCACTAACCTGCTTACCCCTCCGACCCCTCCCACGAACTGACTATACCCCACTACCGCACCGCCAGCAGCTAGCCAATCCATCCCTCTGGCCCATACCGACGCTTGGGCGTGCAGATCCGGTCGGGAGGCCATCACGCCGAAGTGTATCTGGAGCAGGTTGGCCAGCAGCGAGGCGATCAGGATTATGAGCAGCGGCAACCCGCTGGAAGGGAGGAGGGAGGATTGCAGGGAGAGGGCCAGGCTCGCAAAGGCGAAGTTCCCGGAGAGTGGCGAGGAAGAAGGGAGCAGAGGCGAGAGGGCAAGATCCGCTTCTCGTTTTGGGTTTAAAGGAGAGGAAGAGAGGCAGGTCAGGGCCTGCGGCTGTTGGGGGCCGACGCATATGCCTGGGGTTTGAAAGGGTGGGGAAGTTAGTATAGATGTTTGGAAAAACAAGATATGGAACGCACGCGGGGGGGGGGGGGGGAGGAGGCGAGAGACAACAAACTTACCCCAAAATCCTATTCGTAAATCTACCAAAACGTTGGACCCGCCTATGGGTATTGGCGACCTGGAGGTAACTGTGATGGGGGCGACGGAGGTAAAGGATGGGTTGAGTGCGCCGAGGGAGAGAAAGACTAGAGAAAAATTGATAAAGTGAGTAAAAAGGGAGATAAAAAATGAGATGCGGACAAGACCGTACGATATAGAACAAAATTTATGATTGGGAATACGATTAAGAGAACGACTCGCGGAGCTTTGAGAATCCCTGCGAGATGGATGTCAGTACTTGGTGGGAGGTTGCGGAGATTGAGAAGCAAGTTCCAACATTCTAAGTCCATCTTGACGATATTCTATCATTGACCGAATGTAAAATATTTAAGACGAGAAAAAAAAACAAAAAAAACAAGTTTATTCTATTCCGGCTAGTGATCGTTTATTTGGTAACTCCAGGGAAGGGCAGAACAAAAGAGTGTCTATTGCTGGGCCGTGATCTCGAAAGATCAGTTCGGCGTCACCCAAAATACAAACAGAGTGAACACCACCAGAACACGGCGCGGTGGGAATTTTCTTCTTGTTATTGTCCATTTCTACCGATCGACAACTGCAATCAGAAGGATTCTCGGGACGCCAGCGGTCCGCAATTGACGGTCGGGTTTGCTTCCCACCATCACCGAAACAGTTTCAGGACACAAGAGCCGAGATAACCTCAGTTTTAACTGCAGCACAGAAACAAATTGATAGGAGTTTCGAAGATACCGTCTTGGGCGTTCTCGGATTCTCTCTCTCTCTCTCAAAAAAAATTTAAAAAAATTGCTAAGACGGGCTGAGTCTTGAAGACAGCAGTGTGCTCCCCTCCCTCCTATCAGCCGGCGGCAAATATGATGCGGATCACGGCTTGCCAAACAGGCACGCCAAATCTCCTGCCTCAAACCAAGCGCGATCTTTATGCCATGCGCGCACGATAATCTCTTTACCCTTACCGACGGCTTCTTGAACCTGCTCGGGTGTGCCCCAGCCGGGGACCCGAGAGCCCCAGATAACGAGATGGATTCCGACATTTATTGCTGCGCGAAACCGAAACTCGTCGTCGATATCTCCGTAGCCTTTTACGAAGCCCTCAATCAACCATTTGCCTTCTTCAATGCTCTTGAAGAACCAAAGCTCATAGAGCTCGGCAGTCATTTGAGCTAGGTCAACCGGTCGGACGCCGTACTGAGCCATCTCCCAATCGACTATGAAGATGTCGGGTCGGAGTCCTTCCCGGGGCGGCTGATCTTTGAGGAGCGAACTGTTGGAACAACGTTTTAGTTTATTATACAGCTCAGGGTTGAGCAGTTTTGCGGCACTCACTTTCCAGTCCAGTAATCGCCGTGAATAACAACGAGATCCGGCCGCTTGAGCTCATCAGCGGCCATCTTCTCCACCTGCTCAAACACATCCTTCGCATCCGAAAGAATCTCTGGGAAACGAGCTACGTCGCCCACCAAGGTCGAATAATATACGTTGTGCCTCAAGGTCTGTAAGCAATTATCCTGCTTCAGGACCTTTTGCAGGCTCGACTGGCTTGGTTCATTCGCCCACTCGTGGAAACTGCGGAGCCAAATGCCCAGGCTGTTTCCGACGTCGAGGCAAAATGATTTCCTAGAAGGGTCGGGGGCGGTGAAGTGCTTGAGGGCATAGTCCTTCAAGCTCAGGGCGTCGGGGAGATACTCAATGACCTTTGTGTTGGTTTCTTGATTGAAGAAGTGCATTTTTGGAGTGCGAACAAGACACGGTGCCGAAGGTGTGGGCATGTTGGCGACATCTTTGAGGCACTCTTCCTCGACTTTCTGATCAGACGTCAGTGAGATGTGGCTACTCGCGGCTTCGGTGTCGAGTAATTAACACTTACACAACGGTACATGGGAAGTTCCCAGCCCGAACTAGGGTTTGACGCAAGAAAGCTCTCTCCATGTTTGATGGCGACCTCTTCCGTCCCGTCGGGCAGGGCTTCAACGAGTTTGCCTTTAAAGGTGAAGTTTGCGGACCCCCCTGAGAGCGGGTGCAAAGACGAGCACGCATAGCTGGTGTTGGCAAGCGCTGCCTGGGCCTTTTCAGCTGCTTGGTCCATGGTTATTCGAGATTGAGCTTGGATGGCGGATGACAAGTATATTCTCGGTTTCCAGTTGCCCCGGTCGTAATTATGAAGAGATTGTAATAATGAGCATCTGCTTTCACAACCTACACAGTAACATGCACGATTATATACACATCGAGACTCCGCAAGCTGATGAAGTGCTCAGCGAAAAACGACATCCTGAGTGGTCAATTTGGTGGGGCCAAGCTGCGGCTAGGATCACTGATCGAATCGGACATCATGACTCCTCGCCGAGCGGATGCAAAAGTTCAGTCAGCCGGCAAGAAGTCGATCGTCTTACCACGAGAATAATTTTGTCTTCCCCCATCGAAAAATCGTTGTCGGTCTGTCGGGTGAGGCCGAATGACAAGCAATGGCCGAGGCCGAGTTAATATCCACTGCTTCATTTATCATTTCGTGGAAGCTCATCTCCGGTTTTTTTAATTGGGGTGGGACACGCCAATTCAGAGCATGTAACTCCGTTTCGCAGTTTCATGATCTCTGATCGATCTGGAACGGCCCAACAGAATCTCCCAAGAGATGCAAAGAGAGGGGGGAACAATTGCGACGGCATGGCTGATATTCGCCGACTAATATGAGTACGTAATAGCAATACCTCATCGGAAAACCTGTCAATACCGTCGTCGGATGCCCCTCCATCATGTTCAACCAAAGTCTAGAAAAGTAAAAAAAGAAGCATTTCCCCAGCTTTTCCCCTCGTCGCAAGCGGCTTGGCGAGGATTTGGGATCCGGCAGATTGCCCTTCTCCACCAGCTCATCCGCCAATGCCCTTCCTGGATTCTCCGGAATGAGACAAGATCAGGTGGAGCAGTCAACTGTCATTTCTGAAACCGAAAAGGTGTCGCTCTTGTTCGTTCTTTTTGAAGCCCACATGCGCCGCCGCCCGCCGTTAGCCCAGCACCATCCATCTTTTATTCCCAGTCGCATCGCATTGAAACGCACACCACCTCTGCTCTTCCAACCGACCTCAAATGGCGAGCCTCGATCCACCATCTCGAAATCATCCAGACGAGCCACGAACGAGCAATCATTAAAAATAACAGAAATACTTTCGCGCCCAACTTTGCATCCCCTTGAGAGCCTAGTTCGTAGCTCGCACTTTTAGACGCCCTGTGGGTCACGATTGGACAGCGAGAGGTTTCACCTGCGACAAACCAAGTGCGGCACCAAGCATCAACCCATTCCAATCCACCAGAGCAAGCGACCCACAGTTGTTTTATCGCGTTGGCGGACGTGTTGGAAGGCATTTTTTCCAGAAGGTGCTTATTTATTTTTTTAATTTTGGGTTCGCTGTTGGCGGCACTCGTGTCCCCTTGCTTGCCTTACTCGACTCTCTCCCTTGTCACCTGTCGTCAGGTCCAATAGGCATCCAGTCGCATTACCATCAACCGGCCCCCTTCTTTAAACTCGAGGTACCCTTCGCTTAGCCTTTCCGATCTCCAGCGAGAACCTCAACACCTAATCTGCAACCATCACCATTCGCTTGGTTTTTGTTTGCATGTTCACAAGATCGCCATGGCCGAAGTCCAGACCCAACTGGCGACAATGTCGCTGAATGCCAAGACAGAGGAGTATCGCCGGGCCAACCTCGAGATGCCGCCCACCTCTATCTCCATACCGCCACCGCAGGTCACCGCTGCAAAGCTAAATGCGCGTCGCGATACCAACACGTACTCGCCCGTCAACCAGAATGGCAGCTTCGAGTTTGACCGTGTTATCAAGAGCGGCTACGTACAAAAGCGCGCCAGGAAAACCAAGGTAGGAGGACCCCGCGCCCAAACCTTCGCAGCGTAAACAGGCTTCTCACACCAGGATATCTATACAGACATGGAGGACCATCTACATCGTCCTGCGACCGAACACGCTTTCAATTTACAAATCCGACAAGGAAGAAAAGCTGCGACACAAGGTCCATTTATCGGATTTGACCGCTGTCGCTTTGCTGAAGGACCCAAAAAACAAGAGGCCGAATGTTTTTGGCCTATTCTCGCCCTCCAAGAACTATCACTTTCAGGCCTCAACGCAGCAGGATGCACACGAATGGGTCGAGTTGATCAGACGAGGAGCGAGGATTGAAGAGGAGGAGGAAGAAATGTTTCTGGCAAGCCCAGCAGTCAGACAACCCTCGTTTTTCTTTGCTGGTAGCCCCGGGGCCCAGGATAGCAACGCCGATCCCGCGCAGCGCGCACTGGCGGCAATCGACCGCTTCGCATCCAGCTCGCCGGAACCTCTGGAACCGCCACCGCGGACCTTTGGTAGAAGTGGGGCCCGGCGTCCCTCCATGCTGGAGTCGTCTGGCATGTCAGGGACCGAACTTGCTTCTCACTCGGATTTTTCGGATTGTGACATCCAGCGACACCACGGCGCGTCGTTTGAGAGCCTGACATTTCAGTCCCCACCGATGATATCATCCATAACCAATAATAATGCTACTGCTACACCAGGGGGAGCGCCGAACGTCAACGCTAGTCAGGTTAGCGGAATCAACAACCTCGAACAAGATCCGGATCGGGTCATTTGGCAAGGGTGGATGTGGTTTTTGCGCAGCAAGGGAGGGGTCCGTCAGTGGAAGAAGTCATGGGGCGTACTGAGGCCGAGGAATTTCAAGCTGCACAAGGACGAAACGGAATCCTCGGTGCTCTTTATTGCTTATCTGTCCTCGATCGTCAATGTGGTCGATATCGACCCAATGAGCCGGACAAAGAAGCATTGCCTTCAAATCATTACCGACGAGAAGAGTTATAAGTTTTGCGCACAGGGAGAGGAGGAACTGGTGCAGTGCTTAGGGGCGTTCAAGAGTTTGCTGGCCAAGAGGAGGGAGCTTGAAGCCAAAGCTGCAACTGCGGCTTCAGCACCGCCCACGGCTACCAGCGCGACGGCTGCTTCAGCTGCCTAAATCATGCTTTTAGCATGCAACAACCTTCCTCCCTTTTTTTGGGACCTTAATTCTTTTGGCGGGAGAATTTATTTAATAGGTTGGCTTTTTTAGGATACCCGATGGGCCTCAGTGGAGGAAAAGTAAGAGGATACCGCGGGGTCCATCAACAACACGACAACGTTTTTTGTTATTTGGTTTTGAATTCACCCGCAAGCCTGGGCTTGCTGGGCTGGCCAATAATAGCGTCTTTTCTTTTGATGAAAAGCGCGGGCGGGTTACTTCGGTTGGCCGGTTTTAATGACTTTGATGATTAATTGTTATGATGGTTTGGGTGGCGGGGACACTTCTTTCTGTAGATACAGATGTTGATACCTATATTTTTTTGGTTGGTTATTCGGGGCCAGGGAGGTGAAAAGGAAGAGGAGGAAGATGGTTCTATCACGGAAACCAGAACTGCTTTCCGTTTAATGGTGAAATTATAATTGAGAAGTTTGACAAGTTTGGGCTATTTTGCCTAACATCTTTTGGAACCTTGCCGGGGTGGTGTTTCGTGAGTGAGCTGAGGGGAGTGATGGGTGATGCTGGTCTGAGTCTCGGGTCCAAGGTGGTCATATCACATGGCAAAGAGGGGAGGCCTCGTGGTTGCTAATTGTTACTTTCCGTCGCATGAGCAGATGCAGACAACACATATGCATGGACTAAAAACTGCGTGACAGCCAAATCGAACTTTGTGTTACAAGCACATGTTCGCCTGACATACCCTTTCTTTTTTTTTTTTTGGGGGGGGGGGGAGGAAGAGAGAGAAAGGAGCCTTTTCCACACGGTACATATAGCAAGAGCCACTACATGTGAGTTGTGAGAGACCTATCGTAGCACGTGCTGCCATGATTTGCTGGAACACCATGGACAGACATATAACGTACTGTACATAAGGTTCCAGTCGGCCGATTTCTTTTTCAGCCAATTCATTCATTTGTACACGACATAGCAGCTTTGCATTAATTTGAGGAGAAACATTCGTGTGGCAAAGTCTCCTTGACTTACCGTTGGGGGGGGGGGGGTGGTTGTTGTTGCATGTGGCCTTTGGCTACCTACCTAGGTTGCCTTAATCTCCCCTCTGCTGGCTGGACCTTCCCCTCGTTCGTTTGATTCGTTTGATTCGTTTGATTCGTCTTGACTTGGTAGACTTCATAGATTTCGGGGAGGCTTTTGCAATTTCCAAAGCAGACTTCCAATCATGAACGTTGGAACAACTTTTTTTTTTTTTTTTTTCTTTACGAAAACGGTTAAACTTCATAGTTTAAAGGTGCTTCAACGATATTAAAAAAAAAATTTCTTTGTTGAACTAATCTAGGTTTACAAGTAATGAGGCTTGAGGGTATCAGTAGCCAATTCACGATGATGAGAAATAACGTAAACAATTAAACACAAAAAAGTTTTAGAAAAAAATGGCAAACCTGGCATGTATAGTTGAAAGGTGAAGACTAAAAGTAACCACCCTTCACATATCAGGGGGGCTGTATTATACATGTGTATGCATGATAGGTCACCGGGAATCAGCCACCTCATCTCTGACCCGGTCCAATGATTCCAGCATATATCATGAACAACTTAGAAAAGGGGGGGGGGTGTTAAACAGCCGAGTGGCCAATGGATCTACATAAATCATAAGTGGTTGGTATTATCAATGGCCTAACTAATATCCTTCGAATATATGCCTTGAAAGAACTTTTTGATTGTTCGACTGCGCCTGACTCGACTTTTGGGGGAGTAAGATACTTTGGGACCGTCAAGTAAACGGCTATACAACATCCGTTATTGTAGTTCCCTTTTTTTTTTTTTTTTTTTTCCCTCCTCTTTATGTTTTAATTAGCTAGCTACTAATCAGCTTTCTTTTGCGGTCTGGAGAGACGTAGGTTGTGGTGGTAGCACTTCTACAACGCTCCTTCTATCTAAACCTTCGTTTATTCCATACTTCCTTCCTGATTCTCTAGCAACCGGGGGCGAGTGTTTTTCAAGAGATTCTTCGAATTAAAGGCACAAATTCCTCTAACCTCTTCCACCCACCTCCATTCGTTCCAACTTCTAACCATGGTTCACAAGAACTTTGCCATGCGCCTCAACCCCTTCCTACTGGTCCTCCTTCTCCTTCCATTCCTCACATCCGCGCAAGCACCTCCCCCCACGCTCCCCGCCCTCCCCCTCTACTCCTCCTCTCGCTGGATTCTCGATTCCAACAACGCCCGCATCAAGCTCCGCTGCGTGAACTGGGCAGGTCACCTAGAACCCAACATCCCCGAGGGGCTCAACCACCAGCCCCTCGACGCCATAGTCGACTGGATCGCATCCCAGGGCTTCAACTGTGTCCGCCTCACCTACTCGACCGACCTCGCCCTGACGGGCCACAAAACCCTCGTATCCGACTCGTTCGCCGCGGCAGCCCGCGAGTGGTCCCGTCCCTCGCTTTACGACCCCTTATTCACCGACGACATCCTCCGCCACAACCCCTGGATCGATGCCAAGTCCACCACCACCCTATCGGTCTTTTCCGCCGTCATCTCGAAGCTCTACGACTCCGGGATCCTGACGATCCTCGACAACCACGTCTCCAAGGCGTCGTGGTGCTGCAACGTGACGGACGGCAACGGGTGGTGGGACGAGGCCTTCGGGTACAACCCGTTCAACTCGCGATTCTTCAACACGTCGGCCTGGATGGCCGGCCTCTCGTCGATGGCCTCGTTCTCGCTCTCCCTCCCGGGAGTGGTGGGCATGTCGCTGCGCAACGAGCTCCGCGCTTTCTTGCTTCAGGACCTGAACGCCCACCAGGACTGGTACGATTTCTTGCAGGAGGCGGGGACCCTGGTCCACTCGGTGAACCCTTCGCTGCTGGTGGTGATTGGCGGCGTCCAGTCGGCCACGGACCTGGTCCACCTGAAAGCCGTCAAGCCGTTTGATGCTTCGGCCTGGGCGGACAAGAGGGTCTGGGAGATGCACGCGTACAGCTTCACGCTGACGTTTCCGGACCCCTTTAAGTCGTGCGACCTCGTCAAGCTGTCGTACGGCGCCTTCTCGGGCTTCGTCCTCGAGCAGGGCAAATCCTGGACGGGACCCCTGATTCTCTCAGAGTTTGGGGTCGGGATGCAAGGGGGCGAGGCTCAGTACGACGGGCTGAACGAAAAGGACAATCGGTATCTGAACTGCTTGGTGGATTACATGACGGGCAACGACGCCGACTGGGCCGTTTGGGCCCTGCAGGGCAGCTATTACATCCGTGATGGACAAGTCGACTACGACGAGACTTGGGGACTGTTGAAACATGATTGGAGTGAGTGGAGGAACGAAAAGTTTGCGGCAAGGTTGGGGAAGATGTGGAACGTCACGCAGGGGCCGTCATAAAAAATAAATGATGAACCTTGATGTTTTCTTAATAGTCTAGACATATTTCATGGTGATGTTTATAATTATTATAGGTTGATAACCACCATCTAATTCTTTTTAAACAAAAAAAAAAAGAATTCATACCGTTGATGCTGCTAACTACCTAACTAGGTAAAATAACTAAACGCTTGAAGAAGAATCAACGCCGATTGCCTCAAGATGCGTTTACACGCCAAATATTCAGGAAGAACTCCTACCCGTAAATACAACGATCTAGAGAATCGATTTTGGTATTTGATTTAAACCATATATATATCCCACCGTGCTGCCAAATAACTCCACAACCTTTTGATGTTAACCGATAACCCCCCCCCCCCCCAAAAAAAAAAAAAGAGAAAAAAAAAAACCTAAAACTAAGACTAAAAAATAAATAAAAATAAAAGTCATTTCACATTCTATTGGTTAAAAAAGTTATTGTCAAACCCCCCGGATATCCCGTTATTGTCGCCCTCGATGTGGAAGTAAAGGTTATTGAAGTTGTCGTCCCCGTTATCCTCTGATAGGCCGTAGCCCATGTCCATTCCATCGAGATCGAACAGGTCCTTGCTGTTTGCTTCGTCGTCGACGGCGCCGTTGTCTTCCATCTTGGCCACGTCTGCCGGACCGCTTCCGGCGCCGTTGCTCCCGCCCAGAGTTGTCGTCGTCCCCGTCGATAATCCCGCCGTGTTACCGCCGCCGGCGAGTTTCGTCAGGTCTATCTCGGGCTGTGGGGGTTGCGGTTGCGTCTGTTGGGCCTGCTGCTGTTGCGTGTGTGCTTGCCCTTGGGTTTCACCCGGCGGGGGAGCGAAAGCCATGTCGGTAAAGAAAGCCTCGTTTCCGGTTGCGGGTGCCGCCGGCGGCGCCTGAGGGGCAGTAGGTGCTGACATATTTGGTGCTGGCACAGATGATGCCTTTCCCTGCATACCGGGGGGAAATGGAGCTGTCTGGGGCGGGCCCGCAGATCTGGGGACCTGGGGTGGGGAGATCTTGGCCTCTTTTTTCGGCGGGGCGCTGGCGGGCCGCCCGGCAGCGGCAGCGGCTGCTGCTGGATGCATCGGGGTCTTGGGGCCTTTGAGCCGGTGGACCGGCTTCGGACTAGGAGTTGGAGCGTGTTTGATCTCTGGAGACGCGAGATCTAGCCCCATGTTGGGGAAGGGCGCGACGGGCTTGCTCTCCTGCTTGATCACGGGCGAGGGCCGGTTGGGGCCCGGGACGTTTGGTTTGAAGGGAGAAGGTTGAACAGCTTTCGCCGTCATTACCGGCGACTCCATCGGCGCTGGAGGAGCGACAGGTGCCTGCTTAGGAGGTGGTGGCTTTCGTCTCGCCCTCACTTGGTTTAGATCCCGAAGCAAAATGGATTTCGCCTTAAGCTGTGGTATATGTCAGCAAATTTTTTTTTCGTGATTTTCATGAGCAACAACGTAAACCTACAATTTCTAGCTCTATATCATCCAAGACCATGTTAAACCTCTCCACGGCGATGGGTATCCGCGTGTCCATGGACGCGGCAGCCTCAGACACATTACCCTTCCCATCGGCCTTAGCAGCTTTGAATGTTTTGCCCGTGGCGACGACCACCTCGTTGACCATTTGCAGGAGCGGCTCTATGGGTCTTATAGGCCTTTGTGCAGGCCCAGGAACAGCCGCTGCCATCTTGACCGCCTCGATTGGGTAACAACTCAAATAAACGATCGCGCAATGATGAGAGCCGTGAGTCGCGACTGTGGGGTTCCAACACGACGTATCTCACTCTGGCGGTGTTGAAAAGTTGAAGCTTTGAATTTGCTGACGAGTGAGGAACGGTGTTCCAGATGACCTGGAAGGGTACTCCCGGATGTCCCCCGATGACCAGCCAGGGGGTTCGAGGTCGAGGACGGCGAACCAGTTGAGGTGAGATATTGTGTGCTCGATGAGGAGCAGCAAGCAGCCAATTGCTTGTGGTGTGTGATGAGTTGACGGGTTGACGAGTTGCTGGGTAAATGCCAGGGAGATGAGATGATGGTTTCAAGAAATGCAACGCCTCTGTTTGGCTCCTTCCAGCCTTCTTCCAATTGAGGCTTGTGTGGGGCTGGAGGTTCGATGCTTGAGAGCTCGCTAAAGTGCCTTGCCGCTCAGCGAACAGGGGAGCCCAGGGCGCCGGTTGTCAGATCACATGGTGCCCCGTTCTCGAGGGTACAAGCTCCTGTCTTGTGGGGAGCGAGAGGTCAATCGCAAAAAGTGGGGGTGGGGTTCAACTCCCCCCTTGCCAGCGCCAGGCGGGGGGTTTGGACCCCGTAAGTTCACCACCAACAACTCTCCCAGCGCCGCCACAGTCAAAGAACCCCGCCATTCATGGATAGGTATCATCAATTGACGGAACCATAATATCTAATTGGAAGTGGACAAAGAAATAATTAAAAGACAAAGACACCGGACCTACTCTGGCAGAACCAAGCTAGCCGATTCGGTTTTCCCTCCAGATCTTTCGAATTAGGACGCTAGTTAGTGTGACATCCCTTCCATCTGCCAAATATCATCAATTTGCAATGTTTACTTGGTACCACCCAAGGTTGAAGCTTAGACCAGTTCAAAAGAAGAACCTGAAGCTGCAGAGGGCCATTGCTCCAGGAAGAAGAACTTCCAGGGGCGCCCCCCTGATAAATTCAAAGGTAGCAAAAGGACACGCGTCACTGCTGCGCAAACACGGCTGCGCGAGAACGGTATTGATGGGATGGCAGGGCAGCTCATGTTATCGCAATCAAACCATATCAAGGACGAGATAACTTTTTGTGTGTGTCGTCCAAACCATTGTAACAAAACCTGCCCATCTTGGTCTCGGCCCTCGAGCTTCGTGACTAAGGAGGGTTGCCTTCCATACCCGTCCACGCCTCCAATATTTCCTGGTTTGGTAGGCTCGCATGTATATTGCATGTACATTGCGGCACATTTGAATCGTTTCTCGCTTGCATTATACGTCCTTGATCAGATGAATTTTTGAGTTCTGAGGCTGATAAGCTCCCAAGCGAGGAAAAGCCTTCCAGGTTCTTCCCATGTAGGTTGCAGGGCTTTTCTCGGCTCCAATAACTCAGAACGCGATTGCGGGTGAGTTTGCGTTTAGGTGTGCTCTCTCTGTGTAGGTGTTCATGCTGGGAATAGAGGCGCTATGGCCACCAGAGCCCCAGTTTTTCGCGCTCAAGGTTGTGCTGCCCTTCCAATCAACGCCTGTCACTCCCATCCCAGGACAATGGCACGATTGGGGACCCAAAATTTCCTTCCCCTCCTCGTCACACATATACCGTGGACTTGTAGCTTTGTCCCCTCTCGGTTTTTTCCTTTTACTTCTCCTTCTGTATCCTGACAAGCAACGTTGAGGATCGGCTGTCGCAGTTGTGAATTTCAGGGGGGCTTCTCCTTCACGGCCTGTTCCTTTTTTCCTCGTACCTTGTTTTTCCTACAAGCTGTCTCGTTTCCCTTATCGTCACCATCACCGGGCTCCATACTTGTCGCCTTCTTCTTCTTCACTGTTCTGTGCATCTCTCGTATCATCATCGTCGTCACCACCATCATCTCCTTCGGTCAACTAAACAATCAGTCAATCGGTCTGCCAACCGAGTCCGGACCTCAAACCATCGTCGTCCATCTCAAGTTACACCTCGCCTAGTGTTAGTTGAGCAGCTCTCAACTGCTCGCCAAGTTTGCAGGCGCGAAAGACGCAGCCGCCTTGTCAATTCAGCTCATTGACCATCTGGACCTGCGTGTAGCTTCCCATTGTCGCAGCTAGTCTCCGCGTCGAAGCGGGGCATTTTTCGAACTTAAAGAGCAGCAGACTTTTTTTTTTTTTCGAGCTGCCCTTTATTTTTTCCTCTTCTCGCAAACGTCTCGGCTTTCCTGGTCGCAGTGTCTCAGGCAACCGGGAGTTGTCGTTGGATCTACACAGTAGTGGGGACTTTTTCTGCCAAGAAGCAGTTCTGCCATACTTCGCCCACTTGTCGCGGGCCCTCTCATTACTTGCTGCAAACACAAGAAGCGGCTTTTCAACTTTCTCAACTCGTCAAAAATGGCTGATAACGGTCCCAACCAGGGCGCTGGCCAGCTCCCCCCGCCTCCGCAGTCGAATGCGGGCGCGCCTGGCTATGAGAATGGCCAGAATGGTCAAAACCCCGCTCACATGCCGCCCCCGCCGCTCCATATTCCGCAGAATACGAACCCCATCCCGACTGCGATCACGTCTCCCTTGGGCGGCGGCGACAAGAGCGGCATCATTTCTCCCACCAGTGGTGGTCCTTTCGGCCGCCGCGCCGCTCCTGAGCCCAACAAGCGCGCTCTTTACGTCGGTGGCCTCGACCCTCGCGTTACCGAGGACGTTCTTCGCCAGATCTTCGAGACCACTGGCCACGTCCAGAATGTCAAGATCATTCCCGACAAGAATGTGAGTCTAACAATTGAGTTCCCTTTCTCTTGGCGACAAATGTTCTGACTCCTTAACTTGTTTAGGCCAAGGGTTTCAATTACGGTTTCGTCGAGTACGATGACCCCGGTTCCGCTGAGCGTGCTATGCAGACCTTGAACGGTCGCCGTGTCCATAATACTGTTAGTACTACAAAAAAAAAAAAAATCAATAGGCAGCGGCAATCGAGAGGCTAACCGTGTTTAATTCTACAGGAGATCCGTGTCAACTGGGCCTACCAGTCGAACAGCACCAACAAGGAGGACACCTCGAATCACTTCCACATCTTCGTCGGCGACCTGTCCAACGAGGTCAACGATGAGGTCTTGCAGCAGGCCTTCTCTGCTTTTGGTTCAGTGTCTGAGGCTCGGGTCATGTGGGACATGAAGACTGGCCGGTCTCGTGGATACGGCTTCGTTGCTTTCCGCGATCGCCCCGATGCCGAGAAGGCTCTGAGCTCGATGGACGGCGAGTGGCTCGGCTCCCGCGCCATTCGCTGCAACTGGGCCAACCAGAAGGGCCAGCCTTCCATCTCCCAGCAAGCTGCCATGCAGCAGATGGGCATGACCCCGACCACTCCCTATGGTCACCACCACTTCCCTACCCACGGCGTCCACAGCTATGACATGATTGTCAACCAGACTCCCAATTGGCAGACCACATGCTACGTTGGCAACCTGACCCCGTACACTACTCAGCAGGATCTGGTCCCTCTCTTTCAGAACTTTGGCTACGTTGTCGAGTCTCGCTTCCAGGCTGATCGTGGCTTCGCCTTCATCAAGATGGACACTCATGAGAACGCAGCCATGGCCATCTGCCAGCTGAACGGCTACAATGTCAACGGCCGCCCTCTCAAGTGCAGCGTATGTAACATCCTTTGCTATCATTCTTTCTCACCCTCAATTTTTTTTTTGGTTGGCTTTCTTGTTCTTCGCTGCGTGTATACTGACATCTCTCCAGTGGGGAAAAGACAAGACTCCTCAGGCTCAGAATGCCCAGTTTGACCCCAACCAGCAGTACAGCCCTCAAAGCGCCCAGACCCCCGGCGGCTATCCTGGTACCCCGTCGACCTACTTCAACCAGTATGGCGGTATGTGTTCTTCCAAGAATCAACGGTATTTTTGATGATGTTAAAACAGCTAACAGTTTAATAGGCAACTATGGGCCCGGTCAGCAAGGTGGTTACGCAGCTCCCCAGCAGGGTCAGTCCCCCGCTGCTTACGGCGCTGGCCCCATGGGTTACAGCGGCCCTCCCAGCGCTGGTGGTTATGGACGCGGTCAGGGTCCCAATAACCAGCAGCAGCAGCAGCAGCAGCAGTGGAACCAGCAGCAGCCTCCCGCCGGCCCTGGCCAAAACTTTGGCGGCAACAACGGCTACTCTGGTTACCAGGGTTAGACGTGACATACGAGTTGGTTAGGGGACTTCGGTTCATTGGCTGCTGGGGTCTGGTTCACAAGTTCAATGTTTCGCCCAGAGAGACACGTCGAGACATTCCAAAACACCACGCAGCGCCTGTCCGCTCACCTGGAGGATGACAAAGCCATCATGTGCGCCCAGGCCCCGTTCTGATGTCTCTAACCATCATGGTCTGGTGGAAAAGATTGGGGAGTTTTTTTTTTCTTTTCCTGTTTCTTTCACGTTGACACGTCTTTTTCACGATCTGGGGAAAGTTTTAAATTTCGGAATCTGGGCTGGGAAACTCACTGGGAGCGTCCTTTGTTACTTTCTCTCTCTGTCTTCACGTTACCACATTTCCTTCCCATGTTACGAATGCGTTTTTCTCATTTCTGCGGTTCTATTTCTCTTCTCGTCTTTGTTGCTAGTGATTTTCTCACAGGCAGTGATTTTTTTTATTTTCGATTATTTCTTGTGTGTTTTCCCTGCTTCACGTTTCTCGTTGTTTCTGTAGTCTCGCTCTTCCTCTCTGCTCTGTTCTCTGACCAAAAATTTTTCTACTTTGCTCTCGCTGGATACCACTTAAAGCAGCTCATGGCGAACTTGTTTCGTTGGCCGGCTCCTCTGGCTCTTCTTTTCCTCCTTCCTTGCCTTAAAAACTTTTGACGAGGTTACGAATTTTTCTCTGCTATAATGGCGGCTACGCGATACCCCCTTCCTCCTATTCTTTTCTCCCTTTGGTCTGATTAGATTTTTGCTCGGTCTCGTCAACTAGAGGGAGAGTATCAAACAAAAATGGTGGTTAGTTTGTGGATTGAGGAGCTCTATCTAGCATTTCCATATTTTCCCGCTTTCTCTGCTACTTTCTTTTGGATTGGCGGACTCCTGCTTCTCCTGTTTAAAAATCAATCAACTCGCCAGTGTTACTTTCTTTGCTTGAGAACGGGATGGTCGGGCGCAGCGTGGAGGTTATCTGGTTATATTTAGGAGTTCATGTGAGCGGTGGGACAATATTGGACGAGGTTATTTTCCAAGTCAAGATGGGATGGGATTTGGGAATGGGGACTAAAAAAAAAAAAGACCACAAAGTTATGAAGGGGGCCCAAGAAAATTGTGAAATATTAAGAACATTGGATGAGTTTTCAGTCCAATCAAAATCTTTCTTGTGCTCTGGTTGAAGGTGCGAGATGCAGCTATCCGGATTGTACCATGGAAATGATTGGCCGGGGGAGAAGGAGCGTAAGCAGCGGGCCAATTGAGGGAGGTGTGAACGGGCAGGAGATCGGAAGGATGGATGCTGTCTCAAGAAAACAAAGAGTTGATGCCCGACATTTTGGCCTGACTGTGTTTGTGGATGACTGACTGCAAGGCACTTTGCATTTGCACTCTGGCCATATTTCGCGCAGTAGGTAAGTCGTATGCATGACGACGGGAGTTGATTGATTTGTCTTGAGAGATGATTTACAGGATATTCGAATGCAGGCTGGTTGGAGTACGCGTTGCAATTATGAGGGAACAGAAGGGGTTTTTTTTTTTTTTTTTTTTTTTTTTTTTCAAAGAACAGTTGCGGGTCTTGACATACACTTATATAATTTTCGAGTATATCAAAGAGTTGTAGATAGGTAGTTAGATGGTCTCGAAGGCATGGGGGAAAAGAAATTACATAAACCCAAGTTTCAAGGTTTCATGACTTGAGTGATTATTTATTCATATCATTTGAAAATTATTAACTATTTTCTTGCTTTGCTGCCACGATTCTCGTCAAATATCTTGTCATTATTTAGCGTTTTTCCATATAAAATATACGAGGCAGACTTTTGTATTTCTTTATATACATATACGATGCCTTGTCGTATTTTTATTTTTGGTGGACAAGGTTATGGAGGGGCATGGAGGGGCTGGGGTGAACCGGGGGGAGGAGAACGGGGAAAGGGACTGATCAGTCAGTCAGTGGTGGGCTTTGGTTTTTAGAGAGGGGGGAGTTGATTCTGGGGTGTAGAAGATGAAGAAAAAGCAGGCAAAGGGGGAAGTAATAATATTAACAAGGGACTCGGATAGGAGAATACGGACGGCATCGACCATATGTTTGAAGGGTACCTAGTACTAGCATGTGAAATTTTTGTCTTGTGTATCCTCGAAACATGGTGTGGTAGGCAGAATAAGCTGCTGAGGTGGTAGAATATGGTCTTTTAAAATAAACCATCAAAGAGGCGATTTATGATGCAACGATACTACCTGGCGATGCCGGATATAGATGGTCTGAGTAGAGCCTGAGAATAGATATATAAATATAACGATGCAGAATTAACTGATTTGGGAATGCGTGCATTTTTTTTATGTTTCCCCCCTCTCGGCAATGGTGAAGGATAGGCGCCAAGAAAAGAGCTTTGCTGCAAATTGTCGTAGCATTGGAATTAGAACTGGCCGCCAAAAGCATATTTCGCCTACTAGCTGCTCGTCATCCACTGCGTATTGGGTTGTATTGGCGAGACATGAAACGAATGCAGGAGGAAGTCTGGAATGGTGGGGATAAAGAATAAAAGAAAAAAGAAAAGACCGCTGATGAATGGGGATGAGCCGTGAGGGAATCTTGAGCGGAACGGACCCTTTTTTGGTTTTTTAATGAGCTATCCCGTGCCAGCCCAGGAATTCGGCCGACAAGGCTTGGACTTGGGTTCACCTGCGCGGATTCTGTACTCGGAATTGGCTTCGGCGTGAGTGCGGCGCTTGGAGGTTGCCAGTGCTTTTTTTCGCAAAAGTCCAAGGGACCAAACAAATCTAGGAACCTGCCCGACCTGCCCACTCTACGGAGTACCATCAACCTATTCCGCACCCTTTTTTACTTCCTCCAAACCTTATTTCATCTACCTTAGCAACTCTTCCAAACACTTACTCCGAAACCTGCCTGATAACCTGCAGTCTGCAATATTGTCGGTCTTTGACAGAAGGGGAGGGGAAAAAAGAGCCCCTGCCCTGCCATAGCCCCAGCCAAGCAGCATTCCACTTGGCTAGCTCCCTTATTGACGCTTGAGGTTGCGTTGCTGACCCGCTTCCCTCGCTGGTCTTGAGCGGGTCCCCTGGTAACCCCCCTCCCACTTCCAAGTCGACGCCCAAGGCCCCAAACCCGCCAACCCTCACCTCGCTGCGACAACACAACTTAGCAAACCCACAACCAAACACGCACCCTCTGCAACTGTGTCGTCGCCGTCCTCGTCGTCGTGCCCGCAGCCATGGAGCCGTGGCAGGGATACAACAACGAAGCCCCCAACGCCGGCGGCTCGCGGCGATACAATGGCAGCAGCAGCAATCAAATGTCGCCGCGAGACTACACCAGCAATGGCCAACCCGCGACCCAGCAGCAGCAGCAGCCGCAGGTCGCCTACAAGTATGAGCAATATCAGCAGCAGCAGCAACCATCTTCATCGGGTGCATCGCCCATGACGAGCCCCCAGATTCGCGACGGGAATGGTGACGTTGCCATGCCCGACGCCCACGATTATTCCCAGGGGTTGAACCCAAACATGAAGCAGTATCCCATTCGATCCCACCACCAACACCACCTGTCGGCGGGCGGTCGCACCACAAACCTTCAGCAGGAGCCCTCGGCCGCCGCACAGCGGTACTCCCCCATGGAGGTGCTGTCGCCCACATCGCCGTACAAGACCGCCGCGGGGAACCAGTTTACCCAGCATCAGACGCATCAGCAGCGCCAATCGCCCACCCGGTCGTCCGACTATGTCCCGCAAAATCAATACTATGGCAGCCGGCATTCCTCTGCCGCACCCCCACTCCCGCCCATCAACCCATATGCTTCTGGCCAGCCGGATAGTTACTCCCCCTCAGCTGCTGTCCAAGCCATGGACGGCTCGTATCTGGACCCAAAATCACCCAAGCGTGCCGCTCCCCAGGCGTTCGAGAAGGGACCTGTGCCCGAGTTCAAGCAGATTCGAGGTCCCGGCGATTTGAAGCCAAAGATCAATGCTCAACCACCATTCAGACGAGCCAATCCCGAAGGCGGTTTCATCAGTGTAAGTGGCATAGCGTTGTAACACCCCTTGTTCTATGACGTCCGCTAACCGGATCATACCCTTGACAGCCTCTCCAAGCCCTCACACAGCACCTCCCCGCTACCTATCAGATCTGCAACCCGAGCTTCAAGTACTCGGCAGTACGAAATCCCCGTCGTGTCTTGACGAAGCCGAGCAAGGGTGTGAAGAATGATGGATACGATAACGAGGACAGCGACTACATCCTCTACGTCAATGATATTCTCGGCTCTGAGGAGGCTGGGCACAAGTACGTTTTTGGTGCGATTGGTGACTGGAGAGCCATGAGGACTAACTGTACGGACCAGGAACCGTTATCTGATTCTGGACGTTCTTGGCCAGGGCACTTTTGGTCAGGTCGTCAAGTGTCAAAATCTCAAGACCCAAGAGGTTGTCGCAGTAAAGGTTATCAAGAACCGCACTGCATACTTCAACCAGAGTATGATGGAAGTGTCCGTGCTTGACCTGGTAAGTTTGGCTCGCCCGATAAGAGGTCCTCTTACAGGCCCTTGCTGACCCCTTCTGCGTAGCTCAACACCAAGCTCGACAAGAACGATGACCACCATTTACTGCGGCTCAAGGATACATTTATTCACAGACAGCATCTATGTTTGGTCTTTGAGCTTCTGAGCGTCAACTTGTATGAGCTTATCAAGCAGAACCAGTTCCGAGGCCTGAGCACCACGCTTGTCCGCGTCTTCGCCCAACAGCTACTAAATGGCCTCACGCTGCTCAACAAGGCCAGATTGATCCATTGCGATCTCAAACCCGAGAATATTCTGCTCAAGAACCTCGAGAGTCCCATCATCAAGATCATCGATTTCGGTTCCGCATGCGACGAGCGACAGACGGTTTACACCTATATCCAATCTCGATTCTACCGATCGCCAGAAGTTCTGCTCGGTCTGCCTTACTCCTCGGCGATCGATATGTGGTCGCTAGGTTGCATCGTGGTTGAGTTGTTCTTGGGTCTCCCGTTATTCCCCGGATCGTCTGAATACAACCAAGTCTCGAGAATTGTTGAAATGCTCGGAAACCCACCAAACTGGATGATCGAGATGGGCAAGCAGGCCGGCGACTTCTTTGAGAAGAGGCAGGACGAGTTCGGCAGGCGGACATACCACCTGAAGAGCATGGAGCAATACTCGCGCGAGCATGGTACCAAGGAACAGCCAAGTAAAAAGTATTTCCAGGCGAGCACTTTGCCAGAAATCATCAAGTCGTACCCAATGCCTCGGAAGAATATGAAGCAATCGGAGATTGATAGAGGTATGCCAGAATCCAACCATTTGTGTGGGCGGGTGTGTGGGGTAGGTGCTTCCCGGACTGACATATCTTACAGAAATGAACAATCGGATTGCATTTATCGACTTCGTCAGGGGTCTCTTGACTATCAACCCTCTTGAAAGGTGGTCCCCACAGCAAGCAAAGTTGCATCCCTTTATCACCCAGCAAAAGTACACTGGGCAATTCGTGCCCCCGATGAATCTCAAGTCGAGCGCACTCAACCGATCACCTGCTCCGGGAACGACGCAACAAATACAAGCTGAAGCCGTCAGCAAGCAGAGGGCACAAGCAGCCCAGGCGCAAGCGCAAGCTCAGGCAAATTCGGTACAAGGAAGCTATGGCGGAATGGGATCTGGACAGTACCAGCAGCAGCCGCATCCTCAACAGCAACCTCACCCACAACAGCCGCCAATGTACACAAACAATAACATGTACTCACCAAGCGGTTCACATTCTGGCGCGCCACCTGCATATGGCACCCAACAGAGCGGGTATGGTCAGATGAACATGCAAGCTCCAGTACAGATGCCCCCAGCAAACTACGGGGCTGCTGTTAATCAACCTCAGATGTACTCACAGCAGCAGCAGCAACAACAGCAAGGTCGACCAAGGAATCGTGCGTCGACGATGGAGCAACAGCAGAGCGGCATTCCGGCGGCGATCCAGAGGGTGGCCAGTCACCTCGATCCCAACGCACCGATTCGATTACAACCCAGCCCTGCCTACTACCCACCTCCCCCTGATGGTTTAGCCGGTATGGACAGTGGAAACTCGGCCAGACAGCAAGGGGCAAGAAGGGGAAGCCGGGCGCAGCCGCAATCCGGACGCAATTTCATCCGAAACTTGGAAGAGCGGACGCTGGAAGAAGGGTTCATGGGCGGCAACAACAGCAATAATCAGAGCCCATGGCATTAAGGTACTGAAGCAAGGTCTCTTTTACTTGGATAAGTGGTGGATGCAGAAAGATGGGAGACTCGACTTTTCTTTTTATTCTGCAGTTCACGTTGCGTGGGTTGGTGGCGTTAGAAACTTGCTATTTTACACCCTACCGTTTTCGTCTTGCACAGAACTGCTTGCCTGGATGGAGAGAAACAACAACAAGTTGATCTGTTTCTGAAACCAGGCTGAACGATACTCCCTGCGATGAGAATTGATGCTTTGCTATTTACCTAAGGTCAGCTTGATATTTGCGGAGTGGGGGAAGCAGGAGGGTGAACCGAATTGCAAGTGTCCAAGTCAGAGACAAAAGCGAGCTACCACAACAGATACCAGGACTTCCGTCAATGTTTCCTTTGCTTTCCTCATCCCTTGACCCTCGGAGATTAGCGCACTTAAGAATTCATAGCTGGGTGAGCGAATGCCAAGGCGGTGGGAGGGGGGGGGGGTGGGGGGACAACGGGAGTCGCGGGCAGAAATTTGACAAGGTTGAGGGGTGGTGAGGGTGAATCATCAGGCTTTTCAGCGCACCCAATGTTACAGTCCGCTTGAATACAGTCCGGGTAGTATGAACGTGAGAGTCTGGGCACTTCTGACTTCGATCAAGAAAAGAGTGGAGCGGAGGATTCAGCGTCGAGATCACAGAAAGCATGGTACCTCAAGCGAGTCAAGTTTTATTGAAGCACAAACCCAGATAGTGAACAAACAGCACAGATGAACAGATCAGTAAAGATGATTTACACACAAGTATGGGCGGTCGGGTGGGCTGTTTGGGGGCGATTCGGGTTGAGAGCAGACGTGGGCTTTTGGGGAGGACAGGAGGCTGCCGTGAGAGGAAACATGTCATGAAGAGGGAGGAAAGAGAGGAATGAAGGAAAGGGAAGGGAAGGGAAAGGACTTGCATATGTATGATTGAACGCGCACTTTTTTTTGGGGTTTTTTTTTTTTTTTTTTTTTTTTTTTAACTTGGAGCTCATGCGTTGGCTTTCTTCAAACTATTATTATCATTGCTTGCTTCCACGATTCTTTTCTCTTCATTTTTCTTCTACTTCTTCTTCATTTGTGTGTATTCTCCATGCGTTTGGTCGAGTCTCTCTGTATCTTGCTTTTGTGTCTACCTTTATGGTCGTGTTTATTTGAAGAGGAAGAGAGATAGCATGCATATATTGGCCCCCCCTTTTTTTTTCTTCTTCTTTTTTTCCATCTAGGAATTAATGGTTCATTACGTCAGGTATATCATTGAAATCCTAGATCAATATTATTTAAATTCTTGATAAATAACTCTTTGTACTTGAGTCATATCTCTTGAAAAAAAAAAAAAAAAAGTACTATTTATGTGAGTGCATTGTATATAAACAACAACATCATGATGGTATCAAGGTCTTTATTATTTCCAATCCTCCTTCCACCACCCCCTCTTTTTTTTCCCCCCCTACTTTTCTTCTCTCTTGTTATCGGATTTCTCTGTTTGATTTTCGTTTGATAATTATCTGTCTTTTTTCCCCCCCTTCTTAAAAAAGTTACTATATTACAAAGTATTTTCCAACAACAAAATCACCAAACATTTACTCCCCTTTTTTCCTCCCTCTTCCTCCCTCTTCCTCCATCTTCCCCAACCCCGACCTCCTCACCTCCCAACAAAAACCTCTAATCCTCTGTACGAAACACAAAAAAAGGGGCTGGGTTATGATTATGTACCCCCGAATATCAAATCCCCTTTTTTTCTCCTTCCCCCCTTCCCCGTTTCCCTCCCATCTCCAACAATGTGAGCAAAATGTATCAACTCCTCCTCCTTTCCTTCCTTTTGAAGACCCAAAACCGGAGGGAAATGAAAAAAAAAAAAAAAAAAAAAAAAAAAAAGAACTATCTATCCTCGTTATGAATTTGAAAGAATCCCGAAAGCAAAATGCATGCATGTAAAAACATATGAGCCATCCACCCCGGCCCATATCATTTATCATCCTCCCCTTTCTTTCTTTCTTTCTTTCTTTTTTTTTTTTCCTTCTCTATCTCCCACCACCACCTCTCCCTCTCCCATAACCGTTATTAAACCCTCTACCCCTCCTGATCATCCCGTCACTATAGAGACCACCAGAAGGTCCAGTAGGCGGAGCTTTACCGTTCCCACCATTATTACCATTCGAGAAGCCTCCTCCTCTTCCTCCTGCTCCTCCTCGCTGGCTGTTGTTGTTGTTGTTGTTGTTGTTGCTGTTGTTGCTGTTGCTGCCAATATCCATCATTGGCTCGTCAAAACCATAACTGCCATCCACTACCTCGCTTGCTCCTCTCGAGGAGGAAGGGTTAGACGGGGCTGCCGGCGCGGGGGGAACAAGATTTGTGGGAGTGTTTCCTGGTTTGTGATAGACAGAGAGGATACGTCCGTCGGCCTTTTTTAAAAACCATTAATAATCCATCTTTTTAACCAATTTTTTTTTGGAGGAGGGGGGGAGAGTGGAAAAAAGCAAAGAAAAACCCCCCCCCCCCAAAAAAAAAAAACTCACTGTTTGTCCATCAAAAGCTTTAACAACCTCATCAGCGCCTTCTCTGCTCTCAAACACAATCTCGGCAATCACGAGAGGGTGATGCTTGACAACCCTGCAGCTGGTGATGATGCCTCCGACCCTCGTCATGGCGCTTTC
Source organism: Cladorrhinum samala (assembly GCA_033576145.1). Classification (NCBI taxonomy): domain Eukaryota; kingdom Fungi; phylum Ascomycota; class Sordariomycetes; order Sordariales; family Podosporaceae; genus Cladorrhinum; species Cladorrhinum samala. Next base: position 351,063 of record MU864937.1, on the reverse strand, counting down.
GATATCCGCCGCAGTGGTCCCAGGAGCAAAGTTTTGCGCCATGACTATGTACGGTCCCGCCAGGCCGCGGATCTGAATGCCGCTGGAAACGGCTGCCTTGAATGCATTGCTTGACGAGGGACCAGTCGGGGCATTATGCGGTGCGCGGTGTTGTTGTTGTTGGTGGCGGTGAAGAGGTTTAGGTTGCTGCTGGAGCTCTGTTCTTATCAGCGCTTGAGCGACCTGAGCTGCGCGATTCTTTTTGGTGCTGCGCGGACCGGTTGGGATCGGAGAAGACGGATCGGTGATGCGCGCTGCGAGGGAGCCGAGGGCGAGGGCTTTGGGACCTTTGGGGGGTTGTGAATTCTGGGAGGGGGAATGAAGGTCGTGGGTCCATTCGCCGTTGATGTTGCCTGTTGATTGGCGGAGACGAGACTGTAAAAACAGGTGGAAAGTTGAGTTAGTAGGCGGAGCAGGGTGAGAAGAGGGGAGGAAAATAGGGGTTGCCGGGGGTTTAAGGATTAAAGATTACCTTTTTGACTCCTGCGCGACTGGCTAGGGAACCGGCGCCAGAGAGTTTGGTATTGGATGAAGAAGCCGGAGTGCTGGAGCGACGGTCCTTGTTGAAAATTCTGGCGGCAAGTGCTTCATTCTTTTTTCGGCCGCGGGCTGTGCGATGGTAATGATGATGATGCGGTTAGAGATGGTCGGAATTTTTGCGACTTGCCGGGGGGAACCAAAAATTAAAAAATAATGGACATACCCTCATTGATGATCTTTTCAAAGTCTGATGCGACTTTCTGGTTGCTGCCGTTGGCGGCCATGGCGGGCGAGCTAGTTCCGACGATGATGTCGCCGCCGAGCGATGATGGTGATTTCGGTGGGGGATAATCGGGGAGCTGCGTTCACGGTAATGGAGGAAAAATAAAAGTCGGGGTATGCGATTCGCGCGTGCGACGAATAAATGCGTTGGTCAATTAAGTGCTCGTTCGCAGTTGTGCAACAATTGACTGCTGGTCGGAGAGGAGAAAAGAAAAGGGCAAGGTTTTGTCGAATGGAGTGAGTGTGTCCCTCTCTCTCTCTTGTCTGTCTCCTCTGTTCTGGATTCCTGGATCGCGCACAAGGCACAAGGCGTGTCGTTTTGTTGGTCGCGGCGCGCGTCAGTGAGTTTTCCAACCGCTGCAGGGGATACATGGTTAAGGGATGGACGCTAGGCGCACGGACCACACATTATTCTACACAGTACGTACATATCAATGGTACTTTGAATGAATCGAGGCGCAATTGGCCAATCATCTAGGAATTGTAAGGATATCTACAAAGGTATATAATACATAAAAAAAGATTCAAAAAAAAAAATAGAAATTTCTTTTTTACAAATGTTACAATGATTGCTTGACGTCTGCCAGGTCTTTAAGAGACTTTACCACTTTCTCATCGTACTGCCCGTCTTGCCCTTCGGCTTTCCTGAGTGCCGCCTGCAAGTGATCAGTAAACTTGCGATGCGCATCTGGGTCCGTCGGGGGTGCTGCAAGTCCAGCCTGCCTCAAGTCGTCAATCTTCTGCTTTGTGCCTGGGGGTCCTTGCGGATACAGCTTGGCAACATATTGCTCAACCAACAAGTTCAAGAACTTGCGTTTGTTCCAGAGGTCCTTGGTGATTGTCGGCTTGACCATCTGCTCGTTGCAGACGATATCGATGAGACTGATCATGTTGCGCGCCGTCGCCATGGCCTCCTGCATCGCATCTCTGGATTTCTTCAAGGCCTCCTCGGGCGAGTGGGACGGCTTCTCTGGGTAAGAGAATGACCTGACGAGGATCTGGAATGGTCTCCACGTTCTTCCGATGGCGACGGCGAGCTGCTCTCCACGAGCCTGATTCGCTGCCTCGGGGTCCTTCTTCTCCATCTGCACAAACGCCTTATCGTTGTTCCGCGCCGCGTGCAAGAACAGACGCATCGAGAGCGGATCAGGGTAGCGCAATTTGGCGCACATCGTGTTGAATATCTTGAGCGCCGCATTGAATGATTTGGTGTTGAGGCGGTCATCTATGCACGTCTTCAAGCCGACGCGGAAGGTGATGGGAGCCAGGAACTCCTGCGGCATGGCTCCAATCACTGCAGCGGCTTGGGTAGAAGCGTGACCCCTTCGCAAAGTAACCAGGTAATGTGCCCAGTTGTCCTTGTCCGGCTTGACCTTGTAGACCTTTTGGAAATACTCCCAATACTTTGGCGCATATGTTGTCTTTTTCGTATTTTCGAGCGCCTTGAGCACCAGGGACAAGGTCTTTTCGTGGGGCAGAGGGAACTGTCCTGCCCTCTCAAAAGCTAGCCATTTTCGAGCTCGTGCTATCGCATGCGGAGGTGCAGGGTAGGACAGTTCACCAGGTTCTTCTTTCTGGAATGCCTCGGGTCCGTAGTCTGGTTCGTCTTCCTCTGCCTCATTCTCAGCTGCCTCTTCAGCTGTCCCCTCAGCGCCGTCTTCGGCCCCCTCCTCCCCACCAGGCACGGGGTGCTTAGCGAGTCTCCGAAGTCTTCTGGTGATTCTCTCGGGAGTGGGAATCTGCATGACCTGCTGAAGCAAATGGAATATATTCTCATTGTCCTTGTACCCTCCCGTAGCGAGAACCTGTCCCATAGCGACCACCAGCCGTTCGTCCATGAGCAGCTTGCCGGCACGCCAGAGCGCGAGTGCGTCAGTCCAAAGAGACTGCGCCTTTTGGATCGACTCCTGGGCAAGATTCGCCTTCTCCAGCTCGGTAAACTGCCCCATCCTCGGCTCCACCGTGCTGACCTGATGTCTCAGCGCATTCAGCACAATCGTAAAAGTGAGCGAGTCAGGAGCACGGTGTTTGTTGTCGGCTGTTGCCAAGATTGTAAACATGCTGTCGAGGTCGTTGGCGCGGCCACATACTCCGAGCACGGCGTTCATGTGAATCGTGTTTGGCTCAAAAGACGTCTTCACCGCCTTCTTGAGGAGGGCGTTGTAGAGCTTGGTCGCGTGGGATACGGCCAGCTTTGGATGAACGGATTCGGCACAGCCACTGAAAATGATGGTGTAGGTCCTCGCGTTGGGCTGTTGACCGCGCTTCTTCATTTCGTTGTAGAGCTTGATGGCGGCGTTGAGTTGGCCCTGCTTTAGCTGGTAATCGATCAGATAATTCCAGCTGACCTCCACTTTTGTGTTGACCGAAGCTCTCCTCACGAGCAGCAGGGCCTCGTCCCATCTGCCCTTGTCGAGGGTCGCTCGAACATGGTTGCCGATCTCGAAGGGTTCCTTGAGATACTGGAGGTGTTTTTTGACGACGAAGTTCAGCTGCTTCTCAGACGCACCAGACTTGAAATCCTGTGCCGACTCTTCGGCGTCCAGGTCTTCCTCGTCGTCCGCAGCCTCGTCGTCCGAAACTTTCTGGGGCCGGCGGGCTTCCAAAGCTTCCCGAATTTCTTCAAGCGAAAGAGGTTGAGGCCGGGACTCTAGGTGGGCCTTTCCACCAGAAAATTGTGTTGATGTGGACGTTGCCAGCAATCTTTGACCGGCCAGGAGACTAGTGTTTATTTGTAATGGCCGTAAAAGGCGAGTTTCGAACGTCGATCTGGTGCGCACTCCGTTCAGCCTTTGGAGGCAAGCCCGGCATATATACATGGCTGCTGTGTATCCCCCTAATCAACCAGGCTGACTGTTCCTGAGCAGTTACCGTCTACCGTACTGAGGGTGACAAAAAGCTGTTGATCTTGGTTGCTGACGAGTGATATCTCTCTGTCTTGGTGGTGTGATATGGACCAGAAAAAATAATTATCAAATTTAATTTTTTTTTTTTTTGCACCTTTGTTGATTGCGCTGTTCACAGCTCCAGTAAATGTTCCCGTTAAAGATTGTCTGGTTGGCGTAATAGGTGCTGGTTGAGGTATGGTATTGTTTGTTTTTTCAACTTATACTTTTTATTTTAATAATTTTTTTTCTTTTGAACTTTTTTCAGACGTTCCCTTTGCGATTTCTTACAGCGTGCCAAGACATGTCGTCCACAGTCCAAAAGCGTGGATTGGATGCCAAGACAGACTTGACCCCAGGAAGGTGGGGCAATCCAGAAAACATCCAAGGGGTCTGTTCCGCTTAACACAGGGGTGGGGTTTTTTGGGGGAAGGGGGGCAGTAATAATCAATTTAGCGAACGCGTTACTGGACGCAACGCGCGCGAAAAGACGCGACTTTTATAACCCACTGGCTGGGCCACCTGTTGTATTTATTCTACAACAATACACGTACCAGCATCTCCAACTTGCTGGCGTGATATTTTGCTGAGAATAACCCCCCAAACAGCAATTACAACTCAGAATCACCGCAATCATGTCCAGAGCAGCCAACAAGCGCGGCAAGTTCGCAGAGCTGCGCGCGCTGCGAGAGTCGGGAAAGAAGGCATTCGATACTTACGAGGTCCAGGATGTCGAGGACCTCTACGAGGAGGTCGACGAAAACCAGTACAAGAAGATTGTGCGGGACCGCCTGAACGAGGACGACTTCGTGGTTGACGACAACGGCGAGGGGTATGCCGACGACGGCCGTGAAGAATGGGACCGCCTCCCGGCGTACGAGTCTGAGAGCGACGATGGCATGCCGGTGCGGGGGAAGGAGCGGAAATGTGAGTGGCTTTCTTTTCTCTCTAAAGTCGCCGTGCGGCATCCGACTAACCGGGACTGTGCATGTCTAGCCAAGAAACAACGGGACGAAGAGCAGGCGAAACGGGATGCCAACGACCGAGACATTACAGAATACTTCACCAAGGGCGCTGCCAAAGCACCACCAAAGCCCAAGGTGGTAAAAACAGAAGACGATGACAAGTTTCTTGCAGACTTGCTTGGCGAAGTCGACTCGAACGTCCCCGCCCCCATCTCCAGATTGTCCAAGAAGAGAGATCGCTCGGCCGAGCGGAGGAGAGCTCGAGTGCTCTCCCCGGTACGAGACGTCCGCCAGCCTGTGGCCAAGCGGACGAAGGTCATTGACGATAGGCCATCTTCATCTTCGCCTCCTCTGATTGACGACACACCCATGGCCGACGATGACGACGACTATGTTGCACCTATGGATGACGAGCCATCGGCGCCAGCGCCAGATGTAATGATGAGCGATCCCCCTCTGCCCTCTTCACCTGCTGCCAAGGTTGCTCAGCGGAGGACGCAACCCAAGATCAGGCCCGAGGAAGAAGACGAGGATGATGACATGCTGGAGGTTGCCCATGCCGGCGCCGTCAAGGCTGCCAGCGTCAACATTGCGGCCGCTCGACAGATCAAGAAGATTGTGAAACCCGAACCCCTACCCGTCCCAGCTACTTCCTCTCCTGTCAAGGGCCCAGACCCAGCACTTGATTCGGCCGCCTGGAACGAGATCAACAAGAAACTCAACGTGGTGGGCAGCTCCCAGACGGAATCCAAAGGCATTGGCAAGATCGACCACACTGATGCCCTCGAGGACGACGGAAGCCTCAACATGTTCTGGACTGATTATACCGAGGTGAACGGCAACCTGTGCCTTTTCGGTAAGGTTCTCAACAAGAAGACGAAGCACTACGTCAGTTGTTTTGTCAAGGTCAACGATATACAGCGAAATCTGTTCTTCCTGCCTCGCAAGCATCGCGTGAGGCGGGGCGTCGAGACGACTGAGGAGGTCCGGTTTGAGAATGTCCACGAAGAGGTCGATGAGCTCCTGTCCAAGATGAACCTTGGGACTTTCAAGGCGAGGCTTTGCACTCGAAAGTACGCTTTCGAACTTCCGGATATTCCCAAGGAGTCCGAGTATCTCAAAGTCCTCTACCCCTACACCAAGCCTGCGATCGACATGAAGACCGAGGGAGAAACTTTCTCGCACGTTTTCGGTACCAATACCGCCCTCTTTGAGCAGTTTGTGCTCTGGAAAGGCATCAAGGGCCCATGCTGGCTAAAGATCCAGGGCGGCGATGGCGTGGATTTCTACTCTCTGAAAAATGCTTCCCACTGCCGTCTCGAAGTCGAGGTCGTCAAGCCAGAGTCTATCGGTACAATGCCCGGCGGCGACAACGTCGACCCGCCGCCCCTGACAATCATGAGTCTCGCCATGCGCAGCAACTTCAATGCCAAGGAGAACAAGCAGGAAATTCTTGCCATCAGCGCGAGAATCTATGATAATGTCTCGCTCAGCGATACGACACCCGCCGACAAGCTACCTTGCCGCACCTTCACCATTCTCCGGCCGCACGGAACCTCATTCCCCCTTGGGTTCGAGACCATGGCCAAAGAGCGGAAAAGAGGATTGCTCAAGCTCATGAAGCAGGAGTCGGAGATGTTGGCATTCTTTTTGGCACAAGTTGACGTCGTGGACCCCGATGTCATTCTTGGACACCAGCTTGAAGGTGTAGATTACAGCATCTTGTTGAATCGCCTCCACGAGAAGAAGACGCATCAGTGGTCTCGTCTGGGAAGGCTGAGAAGGACTCAGTGGCCGGCATCGATCGGAAAGGTTGGAGGCAACGTATTTGCCGAGCGCCAAATAATGGCTGGCCGCCTCATGTGCGATCTTGCCAACGACATGGGCAAATCCGTCATGTTCAAGTGTCAATCCTGGAGTTTGACAGAAATGTGCAAGCTGTACCTCTCTGAGGACAACAACCGGAGGGATATTGACAACGACGCCGCCCTCAAGTTCTGGGCGACGTCGAACGACCTGATGAACTACGTCTCGCACGCAGAGACGGACACGTACTTCATCGCTGCCCTAGCCTTGAGGACTCAGATTCTACCTCTGTCGCAGGTCCTCACCAACCTCGCCGGTAACTCGTGGGCGAGAACACTCACAGGAACACGCGCCGAGCGAAACGAGTACATTTTGTTGCACGAGTTTTACCGCAACAAGTACATCTGCCCGGATAAGCAGCCCTTCAAGGGGCGACCTCGTCCCGATGAGGAGAACCAAGAGGCCGAAGGTGCAGGCGCCGATGCCAAGAAGAAGGACAAGTACAAGGGAGGTTTGGTCTTCGAGCCCGAGAAGGGTTTGTACGACAAGTTTGTGCTCGTCATGGACTTCAACTCTCTCTATCCTTCGATTATTCAAGAGTACAACATTTGCTTCACCACGGTTGACCGGACAGAGCTTGTAAGTTGCAAAATCTTTTGCTCCATGCTTGATTCGTTCATGCGGCTAACATCACAAATAGTCCGAGGATGAGGATCAAGTCCCTGCGGTTCCGCCATCGCAAGACCCAGGTGTCCTCCCGAGGCTGATTGCCACCCTCGTGGAGCGCCGTAAGCAAGTCAAGAGCCTGATGAAGGACAAGAACGCGACCCCGGAGCAGCTCGCTACCTGGGATATCAAGCAGCTCGCCTTGAAGCTGACTGCCAACTCCATGTACGGCTGTCTGGGATACACCAAATCCCGTTTCTACGCCAGACCTCTGGCCGTCCTCACCACCTACAAGGGTCGTGAGATTCTCCGCAGCACCAAAGACCTGGCCGAGAGCATGCAGCTGCAGGTCATCTACGGTGACACCGACTCCGTCATGATCAACGCCAACGTCGATAACGTTGCCGACGCTTTGCAAAAGGGCCGGGAATTCAAGACGGCGGTCAACAAGCAGTACAGACGGCTCGAGATTGATATCGACAATATCTTCCGTCGCATTCTCCTTCAAGCCAAAAAGAAGTACGCAGCCGTCAACCTGGTTGAGCAGGGCGGCAAGTACATTGAAAAGAAGGAAATCAAGGGTCTGGATATGAAGAGACGCGAGTACTGCCCTCTCTCTCGTGAAATCTCCACCCGCGTTCTGGACGATATTCTGTCGGGGGACGACATGGAGCTCTCGGTTTCGCGCATTCACGAATACCTCCGCGAAATCTCAGCCAAGATGCGTGAACAGTCGGTTCCCTTGGGCAAATACATCATCCTCACCCAGCTGGGGAAAGCACCAAAAGATTATCCCAACTCCGACAGCATGCCTCAAGTCCAGGTAGCACTGCGCGAGATGGCCCGCGGCAGGAATATGCGCAAGGGAGATGTCATTTCCTACGTCATCACGGGCGACAGCAAGTCGTCTTCGGAACCGGTAGCGAAGCGCGCCTACAGCCCTCAGGACGTGCTCAAAGCCGACTCTGGCTTGTCTATTGATGTGGAATGGTACATCGGCAAACAGATCTTCCCGCCCATCGAGCGCCTCTGCGCCAACATTGTGGGAACCTCCACTGCTCAGCTAGCTGACGCTTTAGGTCTGGACATCCGCAAATACGCCAACAACAGCTCGTCGTCCGGTTCGGGCTCCAACAGCCAAGACCTCGAGATCCATCCCCTGGAATCACAGATACCCGATTCTGTCCGGTTTGCGGATTGCGCTCGCCTCTCCCTCAGATGCAGGCAATGCAAGTCGTCGGCTCCATTCGAAGGCCTCATATCCTCTACCGACCGAGTCACCCCTGGAGGTGTATCCTGCCCAACCTGCGGCGCCGTGCTTTCGACTCTGTCAGTTGTAGCACAAGTCGAGGCACAAATCCGCGAAGCGACTGCCAAGTACTACGAAGCCTGGCTGATCTGCGACGACTCCTCGTGCGGGAATCGCACGCGCCAAATGTCTGTGTACGGAAACAGGTGTTTGGGTCCAAAGGGCTTGGGCAGGGACTGTTTGGGAAGGATGAGGTACGAGTTTGGTGAGAGGGACATGTATAACCAGCTGCTGTATTTCGCTGGGCTGTGGGACGTTGACAAGGCCAAGACCAAGGTACAGGCTGGCACAGGGGAAGGCAAAGGTGCAGAGCAAAAGGATAAGATCCTCGCGCTGGCCGAACATAACAGGGTGAGGTTTGGGACTGTAAAGGGCGTGGTGGATAAGTATCTGGAGAAGTGCGGGAGGCAGTGGGTTGCTATGGATGTTTTGTTTGGGAAGCTTGGGTTCATGCCTAGTTAGTTTGCGAGGGCTATCACGGTATATAAAAGGGGTTCATGTTTAAGCTTGAGGTCGAATGGGAATTGATGGCGGGTGATTTTTTTGATTTTTTTTTTGGGAAGGGGGGTTTGGGGGGGGGGGGGTTGGATAATAAGCAACATGCACAGGGATTGAGGAAAGATGCAGGCGTTTCTGGGAATTGGTTAAGGAAGCATTCGAGAGAGAGAGAGCGGCAATGAAGCGTTTAATGAGGTCTTTGTTCCCCCAACTTTTTGTGTCTATTCATTTTATATGAGCTCATGTTGAATTACACGCAGGCGTATATATGATTTTGGTGTTGGAGGACCCCCTTAACAAACAATTGAACTGTCACAACGTTCACATGACATAGCATGCTTCTCTAGACAAAGAGTCGGTCCCGTCTGTGACAGAACTCAGATCCCCCTGAATCGCGAAAAGAAAGCAATGACATCACACATACTGCAATAGTCTTGATTCAGCCTGGCTTGTTCCATGTCCTCTATTCTACCCAAGAAGAGCTATCCCACGAGCAAAAATAAATAAATGAAAACCCCTTTATTCCAACCCGCCCCCAACAAAGTCGGCTATGTCCCACTTCCTAAGCTCCGGCCACTCCTCCTCCCCCTCCTTCTCCCCCGTTCCCAGGGCGTTAATCATGGCCTCAACCTCGTCAACCTCGCCCTCGCCAGCCCGCCTCAGCATCTCCAAATCCTCCCTCGCCGCCTCCAACTCAGTCTCGCTCAGCGGCCTCCTCCTCTCCCGCTCCAGCGCCTCCCTCGCCCTGCCCAGCTCGTCTCCGCTCCCGTCCGCGTATCCCAGGTACGCCGCCTCCCCTCCCCGCCTGATGACCGCGACCCTGTCTACCATGCCTTTTGTTTTGACGCGCAGGTTTTCTCGTATACCTGCCCTTCTTCCACCACCATCATTATCGATATCATCGATATCATCGATATCATCATTACCACCAATACCTTTTTCTCTTTCTTCTTCTTTTTTTCTTTCTTGTTCTCCACCCGTCCCATCATGGTTACCACTTACCCCCACACCGTCAGCGGCGGCAGCAACAACAACCATGCCGTCCAGCCTCCCGACCCCTCGGCTCAGCCCCTCGTAGCTCTCCGAGTGAACCCCGGCGGGCGTCTTTCTGACTCCCAGCCCCCACTTGGCCCCGGCCTCGGGCAGGTTCCGCCAGTACCTGACCAGGCAACCCAGCCTGCTCACCCCGCGGCCGACGGCCAGGACCGCGACTCGGACGCGGTACCCTCCCTCCCGAAAGATTTCGATCAGCTCGATAAAGTCCTCGGGCCGGCGGCAGGCCGACTCTAGGAGAACGTCTTTCCTCCCGTGCTGCTGATTCTCCTGCTGCGCGACGGCGATGCAGGCCAGTTTCAGCCAGCGGCGGGCGTCGTCCGAGGCCAGCCGGGAGCGGTGGGGTTCCGGGCAGGCAAGGAAGTGGGGGTGGTAGGTCTTGTAGACGTCTGCTATCAGGTGGATTGGCTGGTTGTTATCCTCTGTTGAGGAGGAGGAAGAAGAAGAAGAAGAAGAACGTATGGGAGGGAAGTGAGATGATAATATAGGAGCCAGCCTGGTTTTTCCTGAACCGGTCTGGCCTAGGATTATTACTGCCAGGGGGGCCCGGCGGCTTGCGGAAGAGGACGAGGAAGAGGAAGAGGAAGAATAAGTGATGTTATGGGGGGTGGGTGAAAAGTACCGTGAGAGCTCGTTAGGGAGGATGAGAGAGGTAAAGATTTCGTCGCTGGCTTGAGGGGTTAGACGCCAGGAGGAGAGGAGGGTGGAGATTTCGGGGTTTTTTGATGATTCGAGTGGTGGTGGTAGTGGTGCTGGTCGTGGTGCTGGTTGTGAAAGCGATGCCTGTGCGGCTTCATCAGGGGTTGGATCTGCCATTTTTTTTTGCTCCTGGGGTGCCAAACAAGTTTCCCCTCAACGCGTTTATTGCTATTTCTTAAACTGATGTTGTTGTAATCGTTGCTTCTATCCCTTCTTCTCATCTCAACTGTTTACTGTTGTTGACTGTGGGAGGCTGGGTGATGATACCCCCAAAAAAAAAGACAACTTTCCGGCTTCCCTATTTGGGATATCCAAGCCTCTTTCTTTCTGATTCAAACAAAACTCACTCCCCATCAGCTGTTAGCTTCTCCTGAGTGAACTTGATTATCAACCCCGCTTCTTTCTCAACACTCACCAACCTGTCCTTCCATGACCTTTCCACTACAAATCCTAGTCTAACTTCATCAGACTAGAAGAAGTGAAGAAAGGACTAATTTCACTCACGTATACACTCATATACATTCACGGTACTATCCCACCACTTGACGCACTCCTGTACCGCCTTACGTAACTCGTCTCCCCGCACGGGATGAGATGCGACTGTAGCATACAGTGCGGAGAAACCGTTGGTTGCAAATATCCAACTTGGCCACCCCAAGTCTAGTCATGACACCCATAGTCTCTGTGAATGTGTACGTGTGCGTGTGTAAGTCGGGAAAATGATTGTTAATTGATGACGAGAGGTTTATAACTGACGGATTGAGTCCGGGGATAACGGTATAACTGACTCGGGCCACTTGTAGCTCCCATGTCCTCTCTCAAGATTTGTGTTGTCACTATAAACTTCAAAACGACTGGGTGGACGTAATCACTAGTAGAATAAGGTAAGTGATAATGTAAAAAAAACCATTTAATCTATACACAGCTCGCTCAACCCATGAAGCTAGCCCATGACTTTTTAATTTACCACTATTCAACCGAAAAGAGCGGAGAGGTTGTGTTGATTTAAGAAATTTCCATTCTTTCTTTCTTCTCTCAATATGCCAAAGCTTGAATTCAAATCTTCGCAATTCCCCCACAAAAATTTATGCAAAAAAAAAAAAGAAACCAATGGCCCGCTTTCCATTTCCATTTCCCATTGTGTCTTGCTTCGGTCAAGAGGGTATTGCTCCCTATTTCCCCTATAAAGCGTCGATAAACAACTCCGTTATTTGTGAAAGAAAACGTAAATAGTGTTAATAATAATACGAGAGAGTTCAGGTGGGGGGAAACAATGCCGCCCATCCTGACTCGGAATAAAACATAAAAAAAAAAAAAAAAAAAAAAAAGAAGAAAAAAAAAGAAGAAAAAAAAAAGGTGCTTGTGATCCCGACGCCAAAATAAATAAAAAAAACTGCTTCTGACCCTAAACGCCAAATGTCTGATAATAACACACCATCCTCGCTGGGATTCACTGAATCCCAAAAAGAAAATTAAAAGAAAAAAAATCTCGATAAAAGTCGTATCCGGCGGAATGAATCGAATTTGTCAAGAAAATAATAGACAGCCACCAAACTCCCATGTATGATGTGATGATGCCTCTCTTCGAAAATTTGCGTATAAAAGAATTCCCTCTAGGCTGAATGGACTTTCCATGTCCTGGTGGCTTTTGGTATATTCATTGTTGCTTGTTGTCGTCGTCGTCAATCGTTTTCAACACGCCCCCAGAACCTCTCTCTCTCTCTCTCTCTCTGCTAGGCTGGCACACTGCGTGCTACCATCTCACCACTGCGTCGGCGCGAAATGATTTCATGTTGGTGGTGCTTTGATGCACTTTCAATATTACGAATTTTCTTTCGGAGTGCTACCAGTCGCTGGTTGATCATCCCGATCACTGCATCAAACGTTAGTCATAAATGTCTTTGAGCTGGACCAAAAGTAATAATGAATATGGCTTACTCTTTTGCACCGATTGTTTATCCTCGCTGCTCATTTCCGAAGTGTTTTCCCGGGCAGCGTCGGGGCTCTCATCTGCGCCAGACGAAGTCGACACTCTACGCTGAGAGAGATAATCGTCCTCCTTCTCCAAAACAGCTTCCAGCATGCTGATGGCAGTTGAGTAAAGTATGTCGCAGCCGGGGAGATCATCGCTCGCAATCTCGTTGATGGCGGCCGTTCTGCTCATCTCAACAGCACGGTCATACATGAGTTTCTCGGCGCTTAGCCCAGGGGTCAGATAAACCCCTTCGCCTCCTGAGCCGCTGATCGAGTATACTTCTGCGGGCTGCTGATTGCTCGGGTGATTGGGGTGCTCCTCTGGCAGCTGCTTTTGCGCTTCGACAAGCTTCAGCCGAACGACCTCGGCCTTTTCCAGCACCTCATTGAACCGGCCGCGAATCCACTGGACGGCATGGTTGATCTTGTTCGCTGTCGCTTGGCTATTGACCGAATCGCGGGCAGCCGAGTGAGCCCCGTTATTGGTTTCCGCTCGGTTCTTGCGGGTCCACCACAGGCTGGCAATATCCATCGACCGGGCGAGAAGAGACAGGGCCTTGACGTATAATACCAAAGCTTCTTCGGACAGCGCATGAATCGCCTCGGGTGTGAGACCGGAATCCTCCTCCATCTTATCGGCAGGCAGACCACCGAGGCCAAAGTCGACCGACGGGGCCATCGGAATGAGCTGCTTGTATTTGACCTCTGCAAATCCATAGACAACATCACTGCGCGTGGCCCAGTCTTCTATGCATTGGGCGACACGAGTGTCCTCGTCCACCGGGGCGCCTTGCTTTCCATCCGAGATCAGACCAGCTGGCGATGACGGAGTAGGGTAAGTCGGGAACGCGCTGTAAATTTGGGGTGGTGATTGCCCCTTGCCAAATGGCTGCGGCGAGATCTTGAAGCCAAACAATCGAATGCTGGCATCTTGGATTGCCTTGGAAATGACGGCGGGAACCGATCCAGGGCTGCTAGAAAGCGATTTGTCGTGTGAGCCGTGTCGGTGATGGTCAGTTCGGCCATTCTTGTAGCTTCCGGCTGTTGCCGTCGTGGCTCGTCTCACGATTTGCCCGGCTTTGGGCGACTGCGGGTACAACGAAATTTGGTCAGCTAGCGCATTGACTTCTACTCCCTTCTTGTCGATGAAGATGTATTCTCGCTCGAGTGCCACGTCTTGGGCAGCCTTTTCCTCTTCATTCGCCGGTGGCCTCGTCTTGGCCTTGGGTTTGACTTCGAGCTCTGAAGGCAGAAGCGCTTCCCTGGCTGGTCTCGAAGAGGCGTTGGAGTACCGGCGAGTCGGGTCGACGTACGAAATGGGCCTGGTCGGTGCGGAGGTTGATGGCTGAGGACCAGCGGGTCGCCGGATGCCAAGTCCCTCTCCGGATTCCTGTCGTGGAGAGTAGCTCAAGCGACCGCCCGTCTGCAGCTGCTCTATCGGGTTAGGCTTGGCCTCAATAGGAGTCGCCAACGGCGATGATCGACGCGGGGTGGGCGATCGAGGTACGCCAGAATCGCGCGCAGCTTCCTGTTCAGCGATTTGTTTCCGGAGAGAACTCTTGCGCGTCAAAGCATGCGGATCATCAGGCCTCTCTGTGGTCTTGACGACTGGCTTTGGAATATCGTCCTCGACCAGGCCGGGAATTGGTCCCGTGATGACGGGATGGTTGAAAAAATCGGCAAAACTGATTCGCTCCACAGGGTTTCGCTTCAGCAGAGCTCGGATCAGCTGTTTTAGCTCGGGGCTGACTATGCTCTCCCGAGGAAACTTGATCTGGTCAACGGCCGCCTCAATCTTTCTGAGAAGCTCGACGTGATTGCCAGCCCTGAATGGAGGCCTTCCCGTTGCCATCTCGTACAGCACGGTGCCCACTGACCACAGATCTGCCTTGGCATCGTACCGCTCATAACGGAGGATCTCGGGGGCCATGTACAGTGGTGAACCGCACAGAGTCTCAGCAAGCGAGGTCGAAGGCAGCACGCGAGCGAATCCGAAATCTGCCAACTTAAGCATGGGAAGCGACGGGAGCCCGGCGGCTGGTGTCAGTGAGTCTTGACTAGCGCTCAGGATCTGCTTCATCTTGTTCACTTCTCGCCACTGCGGGGAAGGCAAGAGCAGCAGGTTTTGAGGCTTGACATCTCGGTGAACAAAGTTGCCTTCGCGCAGGAACTTGAGGGCGCTCGCCAGTTGCTGGAGAAAGTGACGCGTGACAACCTCATTGAGCCCTGCGTTGGGAGCTACGGGGTACTTTCGCGCAAGCTCGTGGGTGGCCGAGTTTGTGATGAGCTTGTCCCGCTTCCTGATGAATAACGAAAGATCTCCGAGCTCGCAGTATTCCATGATGAGGTTGATGTGGGTGCTGGACTCGACGCAATCATGCAGGGCAACGATGTGTGGGTGACGGAGCGTCTTGAGGATCTTGATCTCGCCATAGAGGTTCTCTTTGAGCTTCTTGTTCAAACGCGCAAGCTCAACGGATTTGATCGCAACCAGTGCGCCGGTAACCTGCAACAAAGAACGGCCGTGTCAGTGGAAAGAGCAAAAGCGCCAAACGGGGAGGGCGAGACATGGGGTGCAAGAAAGACTAATCACCTTGTGACGGCCAGAATAAACCTGGGCAAAGCTCCCCTTTCCAATCTCCTTGTCGACGACGAAGTGCCCGATAGAATCATCGTGGCCCTTTATCCTCCTCGACGATGACGAGGCGGACGCTCGCTCGGCCATGGTGACTCCCTGCAAAGGTTGGCGAGAGCAGGAAGTGAGAAAAGAGCCCGAGGGCCTATGCTATACGAAAGACGTGGGCGGGCGGCTCGATCGTCATGTATACCCTCGGGAGCTATGGTGATGGCTTGACAGGCGGGTACGGGTGTCTGGGTCGGGATTCTAAAGAGCGTCAAGGAGAGGGTAGGGAAAGAAGCGAAGCGAGTGTGGCGACAGCGGACGGTTATGGCGGATGCTGGTCTAGTGTGGGTGTCTTTCCTCTTGTCCGTCTTTCCGTCTGTCTGTCCGTCTGTCTGCCTGTCTGTGTGTGGGTGAAGATCTAGAAGCTGCCTATTGAGGATGGGGGTTGGGCGGTAGGTATCCGATACGCGGAGGTGCAAGTGTGAGTCGGAGGGAGAGAAGGAGATGGCAGGGGTTTCTTTTGTGGAGCTAGAATCGAGAGTGAATGGCCCGGGGAGGTGTGAGGTTGGTGGATCGGCCGTGCGTATCAGAAGATGAGGTGCTGCCCAACGTACGTTTGGTTGACGAGAGAGCTCTCTAGGAAAAAGGGTACGTGCGCCTGTCTCTTGCGGGTGGCTTCTAATCAACGGGGAGCGTCTGTCTATGCGTGTAACTAGCGGAGAAATGGTAATGTCATGTACGTAGTAGTGTATACGGTGCGAAGTGCAGAGTGCCGGTGGTGGCGATGGTGTTGTTGCTGCTGCTGTTGTTGTTGTTGTTGTTGTTGGCGGGAAACAACAGTTCAAGTGAGTACAAGTTGTGAGTCTGGGGTAACGACGGATGAGGCACGCTTCAGTAGGTATATGGAAAATGGGGGAGGTATTCCAGATAGCGATACGGATAGCCGAACTGTGCCTGGAGGCTATCAATGCTATCAATAGGTTGGGCAAGTAGGGGAGCTCCACACTGCACGCTGACGTCCCAAGGTCAACTCAATGACTCAGACCTGATGGCTGCGCTGCGGAGAAGGTGCAGTCTCCCTTCGTTATCCAATAATGCCGGATTCGAAGCACGACGAGAATGCGAGGGAACAAGGTCACAAAGGGGCGGTCCTGGGATGAAAGGGGGCGGCCGTGGAATAATGAACAGAAGAGAGGGAAGGAACCTGGGAGGAACCTCGATCAAGGTGTGAGTGACGACGAAGATACCTTGCAATCCGTCTCCGTAATGCGCCAGGCGGGCCTGCAGGCGGCAGAAAAGCAGGGGACCTCCACAGTCCATACCGCGAATGGAAGTTTTGGGAGCTGGGTGCGCCCAGAAGGTGAGCTGCTTCGAAGCGGGAACGCTGGGAAGCACGGGACTCCCCCATGGCGGCCAAGTGCGAGTGACGCAGCTGGCACGGTGCTTGTGATGCCATTGCCCGGCAGGTGGGATGCACGAACAAACGAAGCGGCGCCATGTGCCGCAGAGCCAGTGCCAAGTGCACCCGCACCCCTGTGGGGGCAGGGCGGCCTTCAAGGTGCTTTAGGTTGTTGCGATAAGGCTACGCGATAACACCACCGACCTTCCTCTCCCTTCATCATTTACCGCCTTTCTTGCGTGTTGTCCGAGCCCGAATCGGGAAGCAGGAAGAGCTGAGCTAATCACATCCCATGGAAGAAGCATCGACGATTGCCGATTGCGAGCTCCCATCACTTGCTAATCTAACGGTTTCACCTGGGCCGGCGATGCATGGATTCTCAGGAAAAACATCCCGGTTCCATCCGTCCCTCGCCCTGTCTTGAGGCTTCTTCCTCCGGAGCAAGCTGAAGCAGTGAATGGGTGAATGATCCTTGTCGAGAATACATCTGCACGAATACATTTGCACAGTATGAGCCGTTGCGATGAATCGACCAACTGGGGGGCGTGGGTGCACAGTTAGTGGATCTCTGGGAACGCGCGCCCTTGTCACCTGTACATAGTGCGCAGATCGCATCTGCCAATCTGGAGTCGTCCAGGTCGCGCAAAAGATGCAATAACCACCACCATCATATACATACATGCGTGTTCGTGTGTGTGTGTGTGTATCTGTAAGATATTGGAATGTGCTGGTTGCACAAACGACGACGGGAATGAGCAAAGAGAAAGAAGAAAAAAACGCAGTGAGGAGGCAGAGAAACAGGGACAGACCAGAGGGCGAGACAGGGGTGGCGCATCCGATCGACAAAGATGGACGAGGTAACGGGAAGGCGGTCGCGAGCGTTTGGGAACATGGGCATGGGGCATCGTCAGGTGGTCAACACTCCCACGCCGTCACCGCACCACTGCCAGGAACGGTTACCAAATGGCAAACGGCGTCTTGGTGCGTACTGCGCATGTATCACCTTGCTTGTGCCCATGATCCATGGTCGTTCTTCACTTCTTCTCGAGACTTCCAAGCCTGGAATTAGCTCGGTGTCGCTCGCGATGCCGGACTGAGGGCGGCAATCTTTGACCTGGAGCTAGCTCTTCTTGAAGCTGGTTGACGAGGACAGAAACCCAGGCCGGATGAGCACATGCAGCCGGTGGCGTGCCCGGAAGTTGGTCGGCCTGTCGGATGAGACTTTCTTTCATCACTCTCACACATTGCATTCAGGCAGACTCCAAGAAACGTGAGGCTGTCGTTATCGAATGGCACCCTGCCTGCTTCATCTTATCGGTGCCAAGGTTCTAGCTATCGGGGATGGAAGCACGTTCGTATTATTTTTCTGGGGAGACGCCTTTCAATTGACCAGCGAGTGGTCAATTGCTGCATCGGCGATCAATATTGTATCACGCCAAGCACGAATCCAACTTGAGGACGTCTCTGATATTGTCGAAAGCCGAGTCTCAGTCCTGGCCGTTATATATCATCTTGAAAGGCAACCGTCGAGCGTGTCAAATTGTCAACCAGGTAACATCGGTCATCGGACATGACCAATCACTTTCTTTGTCTGTCAACGTTGTCGGCATCTCGACGGCGTCATGAATACTTCATTGCTTGGTCCGCCGATCGGATGGCACAAGAGTTCCCCATTGAGCCAAAATCGCATGCGGACCCCCGTGTTCCCTTCTCTTGGTCAAGGAACAAGCAGCTCAGATTGTGATGATTTACACGAACGCCCCCTCCCCAACGTTTTTTACATGTGCCCCTACACACAAATCAAGGAAACATCCGACGGATTACACGCACCACACTCTTACCCGATAGACTAAAGAATAGCAGACAGCACACCATCTTGAAAAGATAGATAGATAGATAGATAGATAGATATACTGCATCGGTTCGGCTTTTAACATGGCATCATGAACCTCAAATGTCCGGCAGATGCAGTTCGATATCTTGTTATCAATCTTTACCCGGCTCCCCGGACAAAGAGCCAAGCCAGTACAACACTACCTCACGTGGACACGTCCCCAAACGTGTCGGAGTGAAACTAGTCAAGGGGTGATGCATATCACCAAGCCGATATCTACTATGTGTCAGTTCGCTATTCGAGGGCGAGCACCAGCAGCATGGAAAAGGCAGAAAACAAGGGTCTTCCAATCCAAGATGTGTGTAAAAAGTTGTACGATATCGTCGTGAAGTTATAATGGAACACAGATGTCTCGTCGGCAGAAACCTCCGAGGAAACCACACTCTTCCGTAACTTGCAAATTATTGGTTGTTCTACCTAACTAATTGTTGTTGTTGTTGTTGCTGTCCGAGTCGAGCAGGTACTTCACTTTATGCAGGTCGCATCCTTCTACAACCACAACAGGGTATCTTTCCCGAATCGTGGAAGTCTGGGATATAACAAAGTCCTATACACTGTGTAGTGTTTTCTGTTCATGCATCCGCAGCGGTCCATCAAACCCCAGTTATTAACGTCGGACGTAGGGCATCATTTCCGAAGCAAGTACATAATTGTGGTATATTGAATTTGGAGCGTTGTTTTGTTACCAGAGAAAGGTAATTTAGCCACTAAATACCCTTAGTCTTTACATTTTTTAAAAACAAAAATAACCTGGGACCCCCTACCACCTAGACTGCCTTGCCGAGACGACTGGAGTCGGCGACTCCTTCATGACAAACTCTCAAAACTCAAACTTTTGTTTTTGCGTTGAAACTTTGGGAAGCCTAAAAGGCAACCACCCGAACGACACGACACGACACGACACGACACGACACAACAGACACAACTCGACACGACACGACGCTGCACGGATTTTTTTTAAAACCAGCCACCCCGGAGGAAATTGGAGTTGGGATTGGGGACGACAAGCCGGACAAAGTTGCTTGTCAACCTGCCACCACCCTATCCTGTATTAGTCCATACCAATCAGAAAGACCCAAACTTTTGAGTTTTTTCCTTTCACTTGTGTATTTACCGAGTGACAGATCACATGTAGCAAGTACCACACGCACACACACTTTAGTTTCTTGGACTCACTCGGCAATTTTTTTTTTTTTTTTTTTTTTTTTTGGTTTGACATATCTAGATCCCGTTATCTAATTTAGTCCTCAAAGGTAGGTACCCCAGTTCAATCATTGGAAATCCCTTTTGGAAATGGCCTTCCCCTCACTCAGTAAAGAAATATATAAAAAAAAATTTCGCAGCTTCAAGCTCAGTAAAATCATAGGTAGTAAAGAAAAAAAGGTTTGTTACGAAATAATCCAATTGCGCTTTTTCCTAAGTGGTTCACCGAATTTTGAATTTCTTTTTCTTGCTTTTTCCCCCCAACAAACTTTTTATCATACTTTTTTTTTTTTCCCTTTCAACTCTTGTTTAAACTTCCAGGCGGCGGCCCCCCCTCCCTCAAACTCCTTTCTCTCCCCCACATAAAAAATTACCCCAGAAATAACAAACCATACATATGTTATAAACCAAAGGCTGCACATATACGGCACAAACACCACCAATGCCGGGCAAGCGGGTGGGCGGGCGGACGGGCAAGCCCTGTCTGTCTTGTTGACCGATGTGTCAAAATGCCATCCCATGCCCGGCGGAAAGTTGGGGGTGTGGGAAGAAGGGGGGGAAGAGGGGGGGGAGGGGGTTGAGGGGGTGAGGATAATGATTTGACAATGGATTCTGCCTGCCTAGACCACAGCATAAACCGCCATACATATCGCCCCCCCAAAAAAAAAAGAAAAAAAGAAAAAAAAAAAAAAAAAGGCACACATAAGGTAAGGTACATACATACATACAGATACATACACAGCCCTATCCTCACCTATCCCAGTTGTTCAAACTGAAAAAGTTGTAAAAAAAATTTATTCTACATATATACAATTTATGTGAAGTTTCAAGTACTTCATCACGTCACATTAATTACAACGCATCATCCATCACATCACATCAGGAATGAAAACTTATTACATATCATTCATCATCATCATCATCATCACTGATGCGGGGTGAGAATGGGATTATTACTTCTGCCTAGTTCGCTGGACAAGTGATGAGGGGGTGGGACGAGGAGAAGGAAAAAAAAAATCCAAAGAGCCGCATTGTTTTGAATAACAACGGAATAAACAACGACCCCCCTTTTTCAAACAGTCCATCCATCACTTTTTAAAAACGGGTGCCTGGTTAGGTATGTACATGGACCGAATTCTATGGGTTCATCAAAATAAATAGACAAAAAGGGATTGTTATCTTGAGCCAAAAATGACCCATCCCCCCTCTCCGGCATGCAAGAATCCGTCCGTACATGCAGGCATGACTCTGATTTTCCTGAGGGCTGACTCCTCACGTTAGGTATGGCAACGGTTGAACCAAAGAATCCTAACCAACTAACTATGATGAATGCCACCTAACTAGACTATGGTAACTGGCCCATGAAAATAATAAAGATAAAAATAAAATAAAAAAGAAGAGAAAATTCGTCTTCTATTTACTCAATCAAGCAATCTAAAAAAGTCTCGAATATATATGGTATATCTGGTATCTGGTAGCAAAGATAGAAAATATAAAGGCAAAAGCCTATGCGTAATTCGGCGAAAAAGAGAAAGAGTTACACACAAACTGAACTCCTGGAGGGGCAACGGCCCGATCCCAGATTCGGCCCGGCATGCATCTAGTTATCGAAAACAAATCCTTCCCCTTTTCCCCGGATTGTTTCCCCGCATATTGCCAACGGTGAGTTATCAGTGACTCACACCTCTCAGTGTGCCTCCGCGATCTTTGCCGTTGGCAACTCCTCCAACGCCTCTCCAATGAGCTTGAGGGCGCCCCGGAGCTCCTCCTCAGTAATGACCAATGGCGGGGCGAACCGGATGATGTTGCCGTGCGTCGGTTTGGCCTAGATAGGCAGCAGAGTTAGCAACCTAGTTTTTTTTCTTGGTTTCAGCAGTCGGCGTGATCGGGAATTAACCTACCAAAAGCCCCTTCGCCTTGAGGAGCATGCACAGATCCCACGCCGTCCTCCCCTCTGTCTTGCTCTCATCGACCACAACAGCATTCAGCAACCCCCGTCCCCTGACAGTCTGCACCAGAGGGCTGTTGAAACTCCTCACACCCTCCCTAAACACCTCTCCCAGCTTATCCGCCTTCTCCACCAACCCTTCCTCCTCAACCAGCTCCAACGCCTTGATGCTGACCGCACAACCCAAAGGATTTCCTCCATACGTGCTCCCGTGCGTGCCAGGCTCAACAACACCCATGACCTCCTTGGAGCTCAACACGCAGCTAACAGGGTACATGCCGCCCGAAATCGCCTTACCCAGCGTAACCAGATCAGGCTTGATGCCGCTCCACTCGCAGCACAGCATCTTTCCCGTCCTAGCAATCCCGGTCTGGATCTCGTCACAGATCAACAGGACGTTATGTTCCTTGCACAGCCTCGCCACCTCCTTCAGGTAGCCCTCCTCAGGCACCACAACTCCGGCCTCGCCCTGGATGGGCTCAACAATAAACGCGGCCGTGTCTTTGCCAAACTCCTCCAGCACCTCCTTCAGGTCCTCAATCACACCGTACCGGATCCCTTTGCCCGTTTTGGGATTCACGGCACCGACATTGGGCAAGTAGGGTCCGTAGTTATCCCGCGATTCGGGGTCGACAGACAAGCTGACGGCTGTCATGGTCCTCCCGTGGAAATTATCCGCCACCCCGAACACGAGCGCCTTGCCCTGCTCGACCCCCTTCACTTTGTAAGCCCATTTTCTTGCCACCTTGATGGCGGTCTCGACTGCTTCGGCTCCGGTGTTCATGGGCAGGACCATGTCGTACCCAAACACCTTCCTGACCTTCTCTGCCCAGATGGGGAAAACGTCATTGTGAAAGGCGCGGGAGGACAAGGTGAGGCGGGAGGCTTGCTCGGTCAGGGCCTTGATAAGTTCCGGGTGGCAGTGGCCCTGGTTTACTGCCGAATAGGCCGAGAGGAAGTCGAGGTAGTGGTTCCCTTCGGGATCCCAGACGTGAACCCCGGAGGCGCGGGCGAAGACGACAGGTAGAGGGTGGTAGTTGTGCGCTGCGTACTCGTGTTCGGCTGCGATGGCAGATTTGGTCGAGGTTGCGTGGTAGCGCGAGTTTGAAGCAGAGGCCCCGTTGGAGCGGGAGGAGGAGGAGGAGATGTCTTTGTCGGCGTGGGGGGCCATTTTCGTTTCAAGTGAACTCGACTTTGAGATGCTGTAAGAGAGACAGTCGGAGAAAAACTTTGGGATGGGGGGGACCCAGCAGCAAGGTAAGAAAGAAGTATGTGAGTGGGGTGGGTGGGGAAGGGCTTTGGTAAGTTCAAGTGATGGATTGTATAAGCCACTAAACGTCAACTTTGTTTGGGTAAGTTTGAGTTACAATTGAACCGCAAAGAGGACAATTGGAACAAGCTGGATGATGAGAAACAAAGAGAGAGAAGGGAGAGATAGCAATGAGGGGAATGGCGTCCTGATCAAGGCCCCTCCCCTAGTTCTATTATAGACCTAACAGCCAATGGGGCAGGGAGGACGGGGAGGGGAGGATCACTTTCTTACGGCAAAGTAATCGCTTGTCCAATGTCTCATCCGAATTATCTGACACCAACACTTCGGCTTCCAAGGCAAAAGATTGCAAACAAATTCTTCGTTGCAGTACGGGATACCGCCACACTATACCCCTAAGTGCAAGTGGAAGCGGGAATCGGTGATAATGACACCAGAAAACCAGGCTCACGTGGGCCCAAGATCCCTGTGGCACACTCTTGGACGGGCGGTGATGCCGAAGCAAAGCGCGTCACGGTGGTCCTTGACCTCTGAATGACGGAATTGGACCTGGACCCATTCCACCACCCCGCTCCGACAGACCCGGCTGACTGACGGCATCCAATGTTTGGTAGGGAACGATTCCGCCGAGACCATTCGGGATCGGACCCGAACGGTGAAGCCAATTGTGGAAGGAAGAAGAAGCTTTCAAAAGATCGCGGGGGTCCCAATAACAGTGGGGTTCACGTGTGAACTGGTGAACGATACCGTCCCGCTCGCCGCCGCCGCCGCCTTCTGCAAGGAAGCTGCAGGGACCCTAGCAACGAACCAATTGTCGATCAGATGATTACTACCTTGCTTATCCAACAACACAACAGCTGAAGGTTGAGAAAACACTAGCAAAAAGCATCTTCGTGGTCAAGTGGAATAAGGGCATTTCCATTTTCGACTCGTCTTGTTTGCACATGAGTAGGTAAAATAGTCAGTTATTATTCTGAAGGGCTGAGCAAAAAGTTTTTTAAGAAAAAAAAAAAACATACAACACCGGGGATTCCCCAGTGGTCACCCACCTGAGTACTAGTCCGGCGGTTGGTAGCTTATCTAGGGCAGAGCGGACGGGATGCCGAGTTTTCTACCACCTATGGTCGTATGTGACAGACAATGCAGTAAGAAAGACTTATGAAGTCGAGAATCTCTTTTCGAAGCTCAGATTGTGGCTGAGCCCAAAACGGCATGGTGCCAACCAAACATGGCAAGCAGGTGGGCTGGCTGACGGGACGTCTCTTCCCCAAAACCATCAAGGTGCCCGCATCAACCGAGACAGGTTCTTATTAGCCACAACCGCCAAAAAGATGCACGCCCAAGTTGCGGCCGCCCAGGTTGGCGATATAATAAGCGTGTTACTGGCCTTCAGGTTCGTCAATGCCATCTCGCTGCGAACATTCTTCCAGCCGGATGAATACTTCCAGGCGCTCGAACCAGCATGGAAAATCGCGTTTGGGAGCCAAAGCGGCGCCTGGATGACTTGGGTAATTTTAAATCTTTCATCATTCTCGCAGATTTGCCTTCGTGAACAAGTCAATTTTTTTGACAGATGAACAATTACAGGAATGGCAATATCAGCTTCGTTCGTCACTCCATCCCATGCTCTTCGGACTGGCATACAAGGGCGCAGAGAGCATCATGAGCTTGCTGCATCTGTTTACCCCTTTCAAGGCCTGGGTGCTGGTCGTGCTGCCCAGCGCCCTCCAGTCGGTGTTTGCTGCGCTGGGCGACTTCTACACCTGGAAACTGGCCATGGACATCTACGGCAGAGACAGCAATGCTCCGTGGGCTGCCCTCTGGATGACGGTGCTCAACCCTTGGCAGTGGTACTGCTCCACCAGGACCTTTTCCAACTCGGTCGAGACCACCCTCACCGTTGCTGCCCTCGCTTACTGGCCGTGGGAGCTTGTTGGAGATGCAAAGGAGACCAAGGAAGCAGCGCTTCAGCAGAAGGACAGGATTAACAGGTAAGTTGTGTCTTGGTTATATTAGTGCCTCCATGCAAACTAATACTTGGTCCAGCCTCCGGATATCTCTTGTCCTAGCAGCATTTGCCGTCCTTCTTCGTCCTACCAATCTGTTCGTCTGGCTGGGGATCTTGACCATCACCGTCACACGCCTCACCTTGGACGGAAAATCACCGCTCACCCAGAGCTCCCTCCTCGTTCTCCTCCGAGAAATCACGCTCTGCGGTTCAGCGGTCCTGGCCCTTTCAGTCATCTCGGACCGCCTCTACTTTGGCTTCTGGGCCTTCCCACCCTACCAGTGGCTCTACTTCAACATATCCAAATCGCTCGCCATATTCTACGGCCGAATGCCGTGGCATTACTACCTCTCCCAGGGCATCCCGCTGCTCACCACGACCTTCCTCCCTTTCGCCCTGGTCGGGCTCTACAAATCAACATCAACCTCCAAGACCCTCCCGGCCGAGCAGTCCAACACTCTCAAGACCTTGTCTTTTACTCTGCTGACAATGGTCGGCGCCCTCTCCGTCATCTCCCACAAGGAGGTCCGGTTCATCTACCCGCTCCTCCCCATCCTCCACATCCTCGCCGCGCCGTACATCACCTCATTCTTCACCGTCCCCCCGCAACCCCGATCGGACAAACAGCAGTCCTCCTCGAGGGCCGACGGCCCCGTTACCCTCCGTCACAAATTCTCCCTCGTCAATCTTCTGTCCGTCAACCTCTTCATCGCGGGCTACCTCTCCCTCTTCCACCAGCCCGCTCACATCTCGGTCCTCACCTTCCTCCGGAACGAATTCGAGCGCATCCACCCCGACGCGCTCGCGATAGGTCCTCCCGAACCGGCGTCGTCCTCGTCCTCCGCCCCCGACGAATTATTCGCCCTCTTTCTGACGCCGTGCCACACGACCCCCTGGCGCTCCCACCTTGTCTATTCCACCCTCCGCGCTCGCGCATTAACGTGCGAACCGCCTTTGCACACTGCTCCCGGAAGCCTCGAGAGGGAAACCTACCTCGATGAGTCGGACCGCTTCTATTTAGAGGACAAGCAGACGGGAGAGTACGGAGCAAAGTTTTTGGCCGAGGAGATGTGGCCTGTTGAGGGTGGTGGTGGTGGTGGTGGTGGTGGTGGTGGTGGTAAAAAGAGGGGTGGGGAGGTGCCGAGATATATTGTTGGGTTCGAGGGGATCGAGGGGGTGATTAGAAAGTTTTTTGAGGAAGGAGAGGGAAAGGAGATGGGCGTCAGATTGACCAAGGTTTGGGATGGGTGGAACGGGGCGTTTAACGAGGATTGGAGACGGTCGGGGAGGTTGATTGTTTGGGATACTAAAATTTATGGCGAGAAGAAGCTGGAACAAGGGAAAGCGGGAAGGGATGAACTTTAATTGAGTGCAGAATACTGTATATAAAAAGAGAGAGAGTGTGTGTGTGTGTGAAGTCAAGTCAAGTCAAGATTGTGATGTGCGGTTATTAGTCATTCAATTCATTCATTGATATCCAATCGTCTAGATATTAACTCCCATACATTTCTCCTTTCCCACTCATTGATTTCACAGCATATACCTAAACTCGGGGTTAAGATCCTACATATAGTTGTTAGTACCAATTCATAGATAAAAAAGATGATGGATGGATTTTCTTACCCCCAACTCGGCCTTCTCGGACTCGGTCAGTCCCTGGTCGGCCCCAGCTCTGGTCCTCTTCTTGTTCTCCCTCATGATGACAAAAGCGTACAGAATGCAGGAAACCGCGCTGAGGCAGATGAAGCCGACGCAAATTGAGTACCCCTTCTTGTACAGCGGGGCGTCGCTCTGCACGAACGAGTACGTCGAGATGATACCACCAATGTTTCCAAACCCTAAACAAGGAGAATTTCTATTAGTTCCAGCTCACTTTTCATCTTCATAATTCCAAGGAGGGAAAAAAAAAAAAAAACTCACCAACTTGCCAAGCCGACCCGATAGCCCTCCTATGATGCCCACCCAAATTCATATTAAACCAGCAAACAATAATCGGCATGGCCGAGTAAGTACCCATGCAGATGAGGAACAGGGCAAAGTATTGAACCGGCAGATTGTGATGAACGTTGAGCAGGATGGCGAACCCGGCAATGGAAACGCAGATGGGCCCGATGGCAAACAGGAAGCGGTGCTTGGCCCAGTCCGACACGACGGCGACGACCATGGCGAAGACGAAGGCGGCGGCCCAGGGCGGGACGGACCTCAGCTGCGTCATGATGGGGCTGAATCCGTAAGTCTTCACGATGGTGGGCGAGAAGTAGGCGTAGCTGTAGGCCGGCACGATCAAGCCAAAGTACATGAGCCCGCCGAGCCAGACCTTGGGGTCCTTCATGACGTTCTTGAAGTCCTTGAAAGTGATCTTCTTGTCGGCCGCGGAGTGGCCTTGGTCGGCGTGAAGACGGGCCTTGATGTACTCGCGTTCATCTTCCCTCAACCATTTCTAAAATAAATACGTATCCGCAGTTAGCAAATTGATTGCCGTTTTTCCCCGCACACCACCAGGCAGAAGTTAAAAAAAAATTTACGTACCGCATCCTCAACGAACCCAGGAAAGGTCAACAGGAAAATCAACCCAATCACAACGGTCCCGGCCCCTTCGAGCACAAAGATCCACCTCCAGCCGTTCCACCCCCTGACTCCGTCCATTTTGCCAATGGCTCCGGCCAGAAGCCCTCCAAAGGCGCCAGCCAAGCTAGTGCTCCCAAAGAACAAGCTGAAGCGCTTCTGGGCCTCTTCGCGCCTGTACCACATGCCCAAAAGGTAAAAGCAACCGGGGAACATTCCGCACTCGAACACGCCCAAAAAGAACCTCGTAGTCAGGAGCCCCCCGTAGTTTTGCACAAATCCCTGGCAGATGGTTACGATGCCGAAGCCGAGGCAGCAGATGCTGAGCCAGATTCTGGGGCTGAAGCGCTTGAGCAAAATGTTTGATGGAATCTCGCATAAGATGTAAGGGACGAAGAAGATCGTCAGGGCCGTGTTGTAGTCGAGCGAGGTGAGGCCCAGGTCCGCCTCGAGGCCGAAAGTCCGCGCGTTGGCGATGTTGACGCGGTCGAGGAATGCGGTGAGGTACAGGATGATGAGGAAGGGGACCAGGTGCAGGTCGATTTTCGTCGTGATGCGGGCCGGGGTCGTGTGCGCTGGGCATTGGACCGCAGGAGAGGAGGATGAATGGGTCACGCCGACCTGTGAGGAGGAGCGAGAGGAGTGGTGAGATGCTGCTGCTCCATCTGGCGGAAGGGTATGTTGTTTTTCGGTGTCTATTTGAGGGGGGTTTGTTAATATTCTGTTTTTATTGTATATATATATATACTGAAAAAAAATTGAAAGGGTTTTTATGATGCAGTCATATTTGAGGAGAGATAAAGACATGGGGATTTGGTGATTGCTGGAGCTAGCTTCATAATATTGTCAAGTGAGGAAGGAGTAAACGTACCCATGATGGCCGAGATCTGACGAGATTGGGGCACACAACAGCCCAGGATGAAAGATAAAAAAAGAAGCCCAGCAAAACAAAACCGAACCACAGAAATCGAACCGGGTGGTGGTCAACAAAGATATACAAAATAAATCTAGACAACGATTTCAAAACCGCTGTTAAATTAATTCCTCTTTTAAGGTTTTTTTTTTTTTAAAAAAAAAAAAAAAAAACACAGGACGCCGAACTCGGTATCAAAATGTCCACACTAACGGTTATCGAGAACCGCGCGCACTAGGACAGTGGGACCGAGCAAGACGAGGAGAAGAGGGAGAGGGAGGGAGATAGAAAGAAAGAAAAGAGAAAGGGAAAAAAAGGAAACAAGTATTAGTTATTTAAGCATTGGGCCTTTTCTGTATCCCTGGACAACTTCAAAAGGTACGCAAAGGGTCACACCGCCGATCCATTCATCCTTCCATCAAAAATAACACGAATCTATGAAAGCACCAAAAGAGTGATGAGTGATCGGCAAGGGGAGAAACGACCCAAAAAACTTCTAGTGTATACATAGCTGACTGTGTCAAGTTTTTTGCCCCCCCGATTGGCCTCTTACACACAACACGAAAAACCAACCCGAAAAAGGTGTTCAGCGAACAACTTTTTGTATCCTCCTTCCTTTTTAAGCTCAAACTTATTTTCAATAGATTTCTGGCATCCCGGTTTTGACTCCTCTTTCTTCCCCCGCATTTTATACATAAGCGTACAAGTGTGTGGGAAAATGGAGAAGGAAGGACTCTGGGGTAAGGTACGCTCTATTTTACCCCATATCTTTCTTCCCTCGGTCTAGAATTTCATGGTTTTGGGTTTGACTAAATTTTGGCTTGTTTCCAGAAAAAGGTATGGTAGAGAGAAAGGAAGGAAATCAGTTCCGATACCGCAGCTGGCTGTGACAGTTCCATCATCTAAACGACGGAATAATCTGGAATCCAAACCTGTTCTCTCTCTCTATCTCACACACACACACACCAAAAAAAAAAAACTAAACAGATGTGAGGGGGACAAACAGTTGATATCAAAATAAAAAAGTTAGCTACTTTACCTTTTTTTTTTTTTCTCCAAAAAAACCCCCCCCCCCCCAAAAATCTTGGCAGCATTAGTATAAATCAACATTTTCATGATTCGCCTTATTATTGCCCCCCATTAGCAAACCGCAATTGCGTTCCGGTATTTAGATGCGGTGTTACATTTTCGAAGTGGTTCGGTTCCCTTCGGTGTTTCCGTCGCGTGGGTGTATGTACCAAGATATGTCTAGTAGGTATGTACACTACGTATATCTCGTGTGAGTAATTCAAAGATCAAAAAGATAACCCGCTCCCCCCCTCCCCCCCCTTCCACCTTCCCAAAAGAAAAAAAAAGAAAAGAAAAAAAAAGAGGCACGAAAAAAACCTCGGCATATATGTAAACTCCAATTATTCCCCTTTACCTTTATTCTTTCCTCAAAAAGGAAATCTAATCCAGAACAAAGACAAAGTATATACACCTATACTACATGAACCTACACTAGTATCAAATCAACTTCAACTATCGAATAATAGATACATACACCATCTTTTTTGGAAAAGGATCTTGGGGACATTATACTAATAACATAGGTATCATCAATGACTTCCATTCCTGTTTAGTTGCCATTTTTATTTTTTTGGTCATGTCTATATGATCATCATCATTATGAGAAGGGAAAAAAGAAAAATCCAAAAACTCCCAAAAAAATAAAAAAAATACCGAATGGTCAAGTCAAGCTTTTTTTTGTTTTTTCCTCATGCATCGGTTGTGGCTTTTTTTGGCTTGCATTTGCATTATTAACCACCCCCCCCCCCTTCCCATTCTTCTTGTTCTTCTTCATTCTCCTCACACCAAAAACTCCCTACAAGGATTTTGGCCCCCGCCCCTCCCCCCATTCCCCCCTTTCCCCCTCTCTCCCCCGCCTCCCCTTACCCTTGTTCCCGTCACGCCATGCCGAGAGATGTCAACCCGGGGGTTTGGATTTTTAGTACGTACGTATAGAGAATCTAGACTTCGTTCCTCCTCCACCTTTCCTCTATAAACCTTTTTGGATGATCATTGACAGCTTAAAAAAAAAGTGCGGGGAAAGCGATACCTAGAATGACATTATTAGTAATATTTAAGATTTTTATCTGCCTCAGAGAAAAAAAACAAGGGGGCAATTTATACTGATTTATTTTTAAAATAATAATAATAATAATCAATGATTGACAGCCTTTTATTCCTCTTTATACATTTATTTCTAAATACTGGCAAAAAAAACTTTCAACACTCAATCCTATCTTAGACCAGAATACACGCCCCTTTTCCCCTAATTATACTCTTCCTCCAACTCCCTCCACCCCCCCTCCCCCCTTTCCCCAATCCATCACAAGTTTTAATCAACAGACTACAGCCAAAAAAAAAAAAAAAAAAAAGAAGCTTTTTTTTCCTCAAAAACAGTTCAATACAACCATTCACGACCTCAAATCAAATGAAAACAAATCAAAGAAAAGGAAAGGAAAGAAAAGACGGCCAGACAACAGACAGGGGGCATAAACATCGTATCAAAAATCTTAAAGTGCTTCCATCATTAAATCGATCCACAAGAACGAGGAACATGAAAAGAACAGAAAAAAGAAAAACAAAGGCCCTTGGGGTATCCGCAACTTCATCCACATCTTTTTTTGGTACTATTGACGAGACAACCCGACACTCAACACCCAACATCCAACACTCTGCACCATACATTGAATAACGGTCATCGAAACCCCTTTTAGAATCCAAGGGGTATAAATCCCGTCACTCGCCCCGCCCACCAGACCAGAAAAGAAGAACAAATCATATAAATGTGAGGAGAGACATAAATCATCGTAGCTATTCGTAATGTAATTTTAAAACACAAAGGAGCATGACTCCCCGGAGGCTTATTGTTGCTGCTGCTGCTGCTGCTGCTGCTGCTGGGGTTGCACATTCGGATCAACAACCTGGGGAGGTTGCTGTTGCTGAGCTGGGGCCACTGGCGGCACTAGTGATTGTACTCGCGGTGGGTGCTGTTGTTGCTGTTGCTGCTGCTGCTGCTGCTGCTGCTGTTGTTGTTGTTGTTGTTGTTGTGGAACAGGTGGTAACTTCACACCTCCCGTCCCCATCTCCTCAGCCCTGTTCAGATCCAAACTCTTCCCCCTAGAAGCTACCATAAAACTAGACCCATACGACACGCTTCTCTCCCCACCAGCAGGTGGCGACTTGGCTCTTCGCTGTTCCGCGCTCTCCTTATGCTCGCGGTACTTGTTCTTGATCCAACTCGTCAGCTTCTTTGGGTCCTCCTTCTCTTTGTTCTCGGGCGACCCGAGCTCGGCGTTGAGGACTGCCCTGTCTATCGAATCGCCGATGCTCGGTCGAGACTTGAAGTAGCCCGAGCTTCCAATCGAAGTACTGCTAGCCTCAGCACCCGAGTTCGATCCGAGCAGACGAGGCGAAGAGATTGGGGGGTAGTAAGGCCCCTGCTCTTCCTTCTTCCTTGACAGACGCCACCTCTTCTTCTTGTCCCGTTCCCCAGATTCAGGGCTAGCCATCTCCGACGCGGCAGGCAGGTGGTCATCTATCTGGTCCATATCAGAACCTTCGTTGAACGAGCTGTTAAGCGACGTAGGCGGCGACTGCTTGGTTTTCAGCGTCACATTAGCGCTACTTGGGTGAAGGGCTTCTGCGTGAGCTAGATGAACCTCAGATTCTTGCGGGGCCGGTTGGGGAACGGCCTCGGTCGTTGGCGCGGCGGCAGGAGCAGTCTCTCCGATAGCAAGCTTTGACCCAGACGGTATCATTTCTAGGGCGTTAGGTGCTTCAGTGTTGGGAGACGCCGTAGCCGAATGTGGGAGCGAGGCCGTAGAACTATGCGCGCTCGGGTGCGCACTGCCCGGCAGCCTCTTCTTTCTCAACTTGTTAGGCTGGCCGCCTTCATTGTCGCTCGTATTGATTCTTTGAAATAGAATGGGCATTTTCCGCTCCCTAGACGGAGTGGTAACTTCGGGTGTATGCGGACCAGGTTCGAGGAGTCTATCTTCGCTTCTGGCCTCGGGCATAGTCAGGGTCGGCAGGGAACCAGACGGCCTCGCCGACACTGGCACCGAGAAAGCTGTAGTCTCTTCGACAGGAGGTGTAGGAGCTTCTTCGACGACCGCAGGCGGAGCCACGGGCGGCGCCAGCGTTGATGGCGGATGATGCGGCGTGACAGGGGTTAATGGGCCGACAGCATCTCCCTGATTTCCGAATCTCCCAGATCGTAGCGCCGGCGACTTCTTGGAGGGGACTGTATTACTTCTGCTCAATCCGCAGGTGGTGGGAGTTGCTACGGCTGCTGGGCTGCCGGGGCTTGGCGCGCCGTTCGACTGAAAAGACCGTCGAGACGATGTCGACTTGTTTCTTCTGATCGAACCATTTTTCGCAACGCTCTGCGCTCCGGCGCTAGCAGTTGATGCCGACCGTTGAACCCCAGATTCTTGGCTTGGTTCCAACGGAGCATTATTGGCCACAGGAGTCCCTTTCTGAACCTCCTGGACCGTCTTCTCGTCGGCGGCTGTTCCCTGCATGCCGATGAGGAAGTGGTCCTGGTTCTCGATGAGGAAAATTATGACGCATTGGTTCAGCCGGTATTCCTCTGGCGCCATCGCATGGTTTGGGTGAGAAAGCATGCCCGGCTGGAAAATGGCGGCAAGATTTTGCGAGTTCATGCGGTTCTGGTCCGACTTGGCCGCGAACACGGCAAGAAGATCCAGAATGTACAACAATAGCTGACGGTTCAGCGGAGGAAGCTCGGTAATGAGCTGCTGATACCGAATTATCGCAGCATCCATGTCGAAGTTGTCGACAAAATGGGTTCCATTCTCGGCATCGCCGGCGCTGTGTTTGGCTGCCCCTCTGAGGGGCTGTCTGAACTTTTCGTAGAGATCTAGAGGGACGACGGGTTCTGGAAGGTCGTTCAAATAGCGACGGAGGACATTGGCGGCGTCGTGTACCGTGTAGCCATCCCATACAAGTCCTTTCCCATATCTGTCGGGCGAATCAAAGATGGTCTTGAGCTCCTTGATGCGCTTCTCAGACCCGCTGAGACGGAAAATCCCCTCGACCTCGGTCGCTTCCAAGTTTTGTCAGCTCCACGCACCACGAGAAACTCACACGCAGGCCACACCGAGGAATGGGGGAGAAAAAGTAGATTGTTGAATACGCACCCCTTTCCTTCAAGAATACTCCACATTTTGCCACCACGATCGGAACGTAGCCGTATATGTAGCTCTTGCCGTCCTCGTCGACGAGGGAGATTGCGACGTTGGCGTAGGTGATGCTTTGCCGCAGGGGAACTCCAAAGATACCCTGGGGACGGGCGGCGTCTGGGACTATTAGTTTTGTTCCGACCGGGTTTGGCTTTGCACACGATCCTGTGACACAGTTCCCGAACCTCCAGCTGAAGATGCGAGCCAGAGCGTCCAGCTTGGACCTCTCCTGCGGGGTCCCCCCCGGTGGCAGCGCTTGGCTCATGTTTGCACTTGCATTCCGAGACGCACGCCTCTCCTCGTCGGCGACGACTCGCTCGAGAAGGGCCACGGCGGAGGGATCTCTGCCCAGGGAACCTTCCATGTCTTCCACAAAGAGTGATCTCCTGGTGGGGAAGGAAGTAGACTTGGGAGGGAGGTATGTAATGGGGAGGGCTGCTGTACCATGTGCTTCCTGATGCTTGGAAGGGAGCTTGAAACCTTTCCACCATGACTTCAAATCACGCTTGCTGGGAGGAGAAACTGCAGACGACAACTGGGCTGGAGCAACGGGAGTTGTAGGAGGGAGCGGGGGGTTCGATTGTCGATGGAGCTGGGCCGGGTGGTGAGCATGCTGGTGCTGCTGCTGCTGCTGCTGTTGCTGCTGCGAGACGAGCGAGTGTGGTGCTGGAGGTGGTGCTGCGGACGTCATGGCTGTGACGGCGCGTGGGTGGACAACTGAATCAGTGCCACAGCGCTGAGCAGGCTGCTGGCTCTGCCGTCGCCAGGATTGACGAGGGAAAAATTATGAATCAGATCGCGAAGCTGCAGAGAAGCCAACAAAGCCACAACCTAAATTGAATGTGTTGTAAAAGCCAAAAGTGAGCGTGGGCGGTGTCTGTGTGTTGTGTGCGTGCAGCTGTGGGAAAATGAAGGCCGTTCGGTCAATTTCCAGGTTCTGCGACGCGCGCGGTATCGAGGTGCAGCTGAGGTGCAGCGTCGAGATGACCGAAAGGGAGTGGAACCCGCTGAATTGGGAAGAGATCGATCGTGGAGTCTCGGGGGCTGCGAGGGCGTACAGTGGGTAGTCGATACTCGAGGGGAATTAATCATTCGTGATTGTCCGGTATTACTAGTTTGTCGATGTTGATGGAGGGAAGGTATGGAAAATGAATGAACCCAAAAGCGTGCGACAACTGCAACAACTGGGAGGAATGGGGACGGCGGGTTGCTTTTCAAGACTCGGGAGGATTGGAACAGAATTGACAAGGGTTTGAATCGAGCAACCACCAGAGCTCCCCCCCCCCCCCTTCCCAGCAACTTGCAGATATCCATCCCCCCCTAGGGACGCCCCACTGTGCGACCCCCTTCTCCGCACTGAGCTACCTTTGGATAGGTTCCAGTGGCAGTCGAAACTCAGTGTTCTCGACAGTAAAGGTATCGTGTACGTAACCCAGACGCTGAACGAGTCAAGGGCCTTACCTGGCTATTTGCGGCACAGGGACATCGTATTTCGGACTCATTTGTTTTGGTTACCTGCGGTATAGGTGTATGACGGTTGGCAGGCATCCATGCCACAGGTATGATCCAAGGTTGTCAATACACAAATCCAGCATTCTGCATCTGTACTTGACGCACAGTACGGCCTCTCAGCCCCAGAAGGAAGCACAAAGACGGTTTTCCCGGTTGCTAGGAATGGAACCTGCCGCTTTCGCCCACTGCATCTTGTGCAATGAGATCTCGTCCAGCTTATTGATCCACCAAAATGCAGGCAATGAATGTTTCTGGATGTTCTTTGGACCTCGGCCCCGGATTGGATGGCTACGAGTTTCACCCCGCGGGTCGTTGGCCATCCAGCCGTTTCCCAATGGACCCTGATGTCTTGAGCTGCAAACCAGAAAAGTTATAGTATAACAGCCAAACGGACGATCGTTTCTGCAGATCACGGCATCTTGTTACGCTTTTCTAAAAGGGAAATCGATTTTGGATCTTCTTCATTGGTTCCGGGTAACTTCAAAATTTACCCCTCCATTGGGGAACTCGTGGATCAAAAGGTCCGCACTCACAGCGCCCCTGTCCTTGCTCCTGGACTATCTTCTACAACCCTAAAAAAAAAAAAAAGGCAGAAGGAGAGACATGTCAAACTCGGAGTGGTGCGTAATAAATAGAAGCTGCCGAATCGTGAACGACGTGATGGATGATGACAGGATAATCTGGGAGACATGTCGCAAAGGGAGACCAGTGAGAACCTGTAACTAATGACGTATGCAGGGTTCACTGCAGAAGCACCAGGAAAAATGTGGTCTTGGTGCTCGGTTGCCCAACAGCCGCTGCCGACGTGCTCGTGCGTCGGCGCTGCGCTTTCCTATGTCTGTGTGCTGTAATGATTTTTGACAGATCTCTTTCCATTATCTGTCGAGCTACAAAAAGTTAAAGAAAACCCCCCGAGCACTTGCGGATATTTACACCACTTCCTTGCCAGCCACGCGATATTTCCTTTTTATCTTCCAAATTTAGTAGCATTACAAAACCCCATTCCCAAGAGACAGACCGCCGGGAAACTCTTAGTGTGACATCCCCAGCACGGACCCGTCGTCATTCTTTTGCCCCTCCTTCCAGGTTCATGTCTTCAGGACTACTACACCAACGACGATGCCCACGACGACGACGCGACTGCCTTGGATAGGATCCCACCATCCATAATATCATTACCTGAGTGGTTTCAGACGTGCGCAGATCCCAGAAACAATACACGGTTGATAGCACTCTCACAACCCCTCCGCCATCACCTACTCCCTTGCCCATGGATGAGCAACGGGATCTCGGCCCCTCAAGGACAAAGTCTAGCTCGCGCTACTCGATGATGCAGGGATCAATTTAGCGCTTTGCGCTCGTCCAAATCCACAACACCAACAGGATGCAATTCACGCCCACACACCGGCGACCTTTTCCAGGATTGTTGCCGGGCCTGAATTCCTGGTTTCCAGGTCCAGTTTGATTCGCGAGTCCTGGGTTGCCAATGAGACAATGCCCCATTTTCCCCCGTCCGTTTTTGTGGCTGGCCAACAGGCGTTTGTTGATGCAGCTCTGCCCCTCCTCTGAGCTCAATGATCATGTGCCACAATGCAGCCTTCTTTTTGGTCTTTTTACTTCCACCAACACAGTGCGGGCATAAATTGTACAAAAGAACAAAAAGAACTGAAGCATTTCTTCTTTCCCTCTGAATTATTGCTTGTTTCATCTTTCAGCCTCACACGCATCATGTTCTCCCAATCTTGCTTATACGAGATCCTCCTGTCCTGCGGGAGACGTCATAGATGGGAAGCTATGCTATAGCTGTTTGGCCCGCAGGTTTGTTTTTCTTCAGACCATACAAAAAAGAGTCAGGCCCGCCCAATTGGGTGGATTGGGGTTTTTAGGTCATGTCCCTCCCTACCTTGAAAATGTCTCACCTTCCTGAACTTCTCACGAAGTCTCCGTAGTAGAGGGGTTTAATACATATCGTATCCCTCACCGCTTCAATCGCTGGTGACGAGGCGACGACGAGGCAAGGGGCCTTGCTTGTCACATGCGTTCGACGTTGGTACGGCTGCTGGACACGCTATGCGGCTTATAGCATGCGCGGCGTTCCGAATAGCGCCTGATTGTTGTGGATAGAGCGTTATCCTTCGCTTCCAAAAGTATCTCAGACTCGAAGTCGGAGTTGAGGTTGGTCAGTCGTATTTCCCCCCCCCCAAAAAAAATTAAAACCTTTTATAGAAACCTCAAGGAAGGTGAGTTGGGGAGCTGAGGTTACAATGAAGACAGTGGGCCCTTCGAGCCTTGCTTGAGAGTTTTTTATGCTGAGCTAAAGCTCTCGGCAACGCACGGACCAAGTTTCGGTTTATCAAAGTGAAATTTGTTATCGCGAATTGATAGCATCCGACATCATCATTGAACTTCCTTGCTTGTAAAAATACAACACATCCCACCACCACTTACACCCCCAAAAAATAAAATCCCCGAACCACTCCCCGCATCAAACTAAACACAAAATGGACGGGTACGTTTACCGAACTAAATCATTGATTGACCATGAATCATTCCAAAATCCTGTTACTAATAAAAAAAATACAAAATCATACAGACTTACTGCCGCCGAAAACCGCGAGCTCGAGACCCGCCTCCAAAAGCGTCAGGTCAAGGAGTTTATGGCTGTATGTTCTTCAACCCCCCCCTTCTCCCTCCCCCGTTCCTCCTATCCCACAAAAACAAAAAGATACATCTACACCTTTCCCATTCTCCCTTCCCTCCGTGAGAATTGGCCTTCATCAACAGACAAACCCTTTTTGCCTCTACAGAAGAACTACTTCCCCCCTTCCCCCCTTCCCCTCCCCGGATATTGTCTCTTCTCTCTCTCTCTCTCTGCCACAATTGCATTATACCTTTTACCCCTTTCCCTTTTACTTCTTTTCCTCTTCTCTAATCAATTTTTTTTTACTTTTCAACGCAGGTATTTGGCAACCTAGTAGACAACTGCTTCCAATCGTGCGTCGACGACTTCACCTCAAAGGCGCTCTCTGGCAGGGAGTCGGGCTGCATCAGCCGCTGCGTCACCAAGTCGATGGCCACCCAGAGCCGCCTGGGCGAGCGGTTTGCAGAGCTCAACGCCGCCATGAGCGCCGAGATGGCTAAGCGATAAGCTTCTTTTTTTAAAAAAAGAAAAAAGAAGGGGAAAAAAAAAATAAAGTTAATGCCATTACTCTTTTTGGGAGTGGAACGAATATTACGAAAATGGGAAATCTAAGGTGGAAGAGTGGGAAATGGATTGCAAAGAGGGGGGGGGGGGAAGAAATCAAGTGAAAAAAAAAAGGGGGGGGGAGAAGGTGAAATTATGTAAGAATGAAAATTGGTTGGGATGAAAGTGGTTTGAAGAAGAAGAAGAAAAAAAGAAACAAGAAGAAGAGAAGGAGGAGGAGGAACAGCAGGAAAGTGAGTAGTAGTAGTAGAGGAATTTGAATAATCTATTCTCAAGTCAAAAAAAAAAAAAAAAAAACAGGCCAAGGGGAAGAAGTAAGTACTAGAAGAAAGACCATTGACAATTGAATATATTCATGTTGTACCCACGATGATACATATGTGATATATATATATATATATATATATAGAGAGAGAGAGAGAGAGAGTGTGTGTGTGTGTGTATGTGGACAATATGACAGAACCACTCCCCCCCCCGGCCCCAAAAAATATCATCCGTGTTTTAGATGGCGCGTAAAAAGGATTATTTATGAGTTTGGTGATTTCGTTTCTAGTTTCTTTCTTTTTTTTTTTTCTTTTTATATATATATATATATATATTCATGTCAAGATATGGTGAGGAAAAGATTGAGGAATGATGAAAAAACCTCCCTCCCCCTCTCGAAAATGATGA
This sequence comes from Cladorrhinum samala, assembly GCA_033576145.1. Taxonomy (NCBI): domain Eukaryota; kingdom Fungi; phylum Ascomycota; class Sordariomycetes; order Sordariales; family Podosporaceae; genus Cladorrhinum; species Cladorrhinum samala. Next base: position 311,943 of record MU864937.1, on the reverse strand, counting down.
GCACCTCCCTTTTAGCCTCTTCCAACATCTCAAAATAAACACCCTTATGTAAACATTACATAGTCACTATAATATAGTTATACCCAACAATACCAGAAATTCCGAAAAGAGAAAAAAAAAATCCCATCATTTCATTTTTGTTTTCTCTAACTTTCACAAACCATCCTAAATGTTTAGAGATACACAAAAGATAAAACAACCAATCAACCAACCCATTTTTCTCCAAACCATGTAGACACACACACACGCACGCACGCACGCACACGCTCGGAAATCTTTCCTAATTACATTCCCCCTCCCATTCATTCTACTCCTACTCCTAATCCTCCTCTTCCCCAGCAGTAAGCACATCCCTGACCCCTTCCAACATCCTTACAACCTTTTCCTCCAGCACCGTCTCGGCCTCCCCGTTCTTGCTCTTGGTCGCCCTCCACTCGACCTCCCTCCCTCCCAAAGGCAGCAGCCTCTCCCGGAGAACCTTCCTGCTAGCCAACCAAAACTCGACGTTCTCCAGCACTTTCTCCGCATCCCACCCAACCACCTCGGGAATGTCCCTCGAGTTGTTCATCCTCAAAGCGGAAAGTACCCTAACCAGCAGCGCCAGAGAGTGAATCTCGCTCGCGGCCAACAGCGTGACGAACTGCGGCGAGTCCTTGGAAACCGTCCTCGACATTCCTGGAGCTTCGATGCGCTCAACTGATGACTGAAGCAAGTTGGGGAACTGATTGAGGACGAACGCGGCTTCGGGTGCTATAGTCGTACCCAACGCCCCCAAGATGTTTAGAAGCAAGGGGAGGATGCCTTTAGCCCAAATGGAGTAACATCTTGCCGCCCCAGCGTTGTCAGTGAACGGCCCAACATTTTTCCGGCGCAAGAAGCCTGCCAGGTTCGCCGAAGTGATGTGGCCCAGCAGACCGTCGCAGGCTAATTGTTCTGCTATCATGGGCAGGGCGGATAATTCCAATAGGAAAAGGAGGGAAAGTTCGCCGTAGATTGGGTCTCCGTTTTCTGCGAGTTTATCTGACCAGGAAAAGAGGGAGGTGGCGACCTGGAATACCGAGTGGGAGGACATGATATTGAGCACTTGAAGCTGGCAGGCCTCGATCCCCGGTACTGCCAGGCATGCTTGGAGGATGGCGGTTATCAGGGCCAGGTCCTCTGGTGCGGTTGGGGATTCGGTTTCGTGGACTAGGGCAGTGAGAGTGCGGAAGGATTGAGCTACCACCCGGTCGAGTATTGTTAAAACTAGCTGGGTGATTGCTACTGATGTCTCTGGTGCGTTCTTTTGTGGTGGGGTATTGGAGGAGTGGCGGGCGCCGCGGAGCGTGACAAAAAGAATCTTGAGGAGGGTGCGGTAGTAGGAGATGTTTTCTTTGGAAAACGGACTTTCGAGCCCGTTGATGGTGGAAGAGACGAGGGTGAGGAGTTTCGTGATATCATTGGGAAGGTGGGAGCTGTCGGCCAGCCGTTGAAGGAGCGTCAGGGCAAGATTGACTCGCGAGTTTGAGAGCCTGACAAAGATGTTCTCGGCTGATGGCGGGCGTTGGTTAGAGTCTAAACATTGCTCGGTGACTTGCACCATCATCTTTGCCATGGTGGCGTTGCTTGGTAGCAGAGAAATGCTAAGCTCCAGAATGAGATACTCCCAAGCGTGGAATAACGCCTTGATCTTAGTTAGCAAACAACCCCCGGCCCGGAAAAGGTTCCTTGAGATAAACTTACCACTTGAGCCTCGACAAGAGACAAGTTCAGATTCGCCGTCTCCATCTCCTTCTTGAACCCATTCTGCTTCGTACCCGCCCAGCTAGCATCATAAGCAAGCATTTCTTCGGCAAAGTCCAGAGCATAATAGTACTGCGACCCCAGATCCCTCGGCGCCAACGCCGTCCTCTTGAAATCGTCCACTTCTACCCCGGAATACCTATTTGTGAAATTCTTGGTAAAGTTGGAGTGCAGAGAGTTGTTGTACCCAGACACTTGCACTCCGTTCCTCAAGAAATAATCCAGATCGGCAACCAAGTCAGCGGCAAAAGTCTGCTCCTGGCGCATTTGTCGCAAGTGGTACAGTTGCATAGCGAACGTCTCGGCGATGTACGCTGCTATCCTTGCCTGATAGCCAGCCTCCTCCGGGCTATTCTTGGAAACGATTGCGGGGGGCTTGAGGTCATGAATGTATGCCCGCAGATCCTTGAGGAAGCTCTGGTCTTTTTGCATCGCAAAGATGGTCCAAGCCCAGTAGTTTTGTGCCGAGGTAAAAAAGTCGAGGATGGCAAGAGTTTCGCGGCTTGGTAGCTTCTTGATGGAGCGGAGCTTCTCCAAAGCCGTTGACAGAACCGAGTCTGGCGAGAGCTGCGAGATCTTGGCGTCACCCTTGAGAGCCTCACGCGGGGTCTTACCGGTGAGGAGGCAGTTTGCCATCCACTGTTGTCGATTGCGCATGATGACCGAGAAGAACTTCCAGGTGCTGACGACTTCTGATATCCTGTCGAACGGTTTGTCGAGCTGTGAGGCAATCTGGATAAAGGAGCGAGAAACTTGCGGCCCAAGATAGCCCAGGAGTGATGGAGGCTCACCGCTGCCCTTCCCAGCACTCTCGACAAGTGCGCTGAGCAGAGAGATAGCGGACGCCTTGAAGGTGTGTCTGATGGCAGGTAGCCTGGCAATCAGCGAAGCCGACTTGAAAAGCTGCGTTTGAATAACAGAGGACTGCAAGTCGAGGTAGCTGGCAACTCGCAGGAGCGTTGTGGCAAACGACAGGGACACGGTCAGCCGTTCTGATACAATTCGGGCGCGCTGCGGGTAGAGTGTTGAGTCTGGGATCTGGAAAGCGGCAAGGAGGGTTGCCAAGAGAGGCTGGAACCGCAGAGAGCTAGACGAAGTTGACAAGAAGCCTTCCACTACATATCTAGCAGCGGGGATGAGGCATCCAGTCAAGCTGTTGGGCGCTTCTACTGATCCGATGCTGAATGTGTAATACAACAACCTGTTCAAGATGCCCACAATATCTCGCACCAGGACGCTGCGGTCGACTTCCGAAGGGAATCTCCACGTCGCAGAATTCTCAAAGACGTCGACAGAAGACTGTGCTACCGAGAGGCAGACCTGGGATAAAATCTTTTCAGATATCCCGGGCCAAGGGTTTTCTTCTCCCCTTGACCTGGGGCTGGAATTCGCGCCAGTCCTCCTCTGCACCGCGCTGGTCGCGGCGCTCTCTACCAAGCTGGAGAACAGCTTCACGGCGGAGTCGAGGAAGTCAAATCGCTCGGCAACCATATCAAGGTTTCCGGTGATTCTTGACAGGCGGCCGGCCCGTGACTCGTTATTAATGAGACCACATCCAGACATGTATGCCCAGACTCGCCCTGGCTGCACCGGCAGGACCGCATGCAGGAATTGAAGGCAGGATGACATGATTGAGATCCTACCGCCATCAAGATCTGAAGGATCCACTTCGATCAAGCTGTCAAGAAACCCGCTGACGACCTTGATGATGTCGTTACTGCGTGGTAATACCTGACTTGTTTCCTGGATAATCCTTGAACCCGCCTCGAGGTTGAGCTTGCCGCCAGAGCCGGAGCCCCTCATCACTTCCACCCTCAGGACAGTTGCCAGCAGTGCAATGGCCTCTGCCACCTCCTCTACGGACAGATACCCAAGACCGGTGGCGTAGGCACCGGCGGCAAGGTTCACCTCGAGACGCTTTCCGAGCAGCGCCAGCGTGGAATGCTCAAACTCCAGCTTGGCTACCTTGCCGACGTCTGTAACGAACCGACCGAACGTCCCGCTTGGTATGGTGCACAGCTCATGGGGGCTGTACCTCTTGTGGGAGGCTGGGCTGAAGAGGTGAATATCACCCGTCAAGACAAACGAGTTTGTGTTCTCCTCCTCAAACACCAGCTCGTATGATCTATCCCACTGAGAGTTCCAGTCGAGGGTCAGACTGGGGGTCTTGTGAAGTAACCCCATTATCAGCTCCGAGCTTTCCGTTTCGGAAGCCAAGGCGGCCAAGCAGGATCGGTATAGGGTTGATAGAGGGAGGAACTCGTAAGGAAATCTGTTTTGCGCCTGGGCCGTGTACTGGCCTCTCAGTGTTTCATCGGTAAACATGCGGGTGTAGACCTCTAACGCCGGTCCGTTTACCGATTCTGGAGAAATGTCCCAGTACTGCTTTCCGGCAGAGAGGAGGGAGAGGATGCACGAGACGGGCTCAGATTGATAGCCGACAACATGAGAGCTCCGCTTCAGGAGGTCTTGGAAGACCACGCGTGCCCGGGCCCCTACTACCGGTCGGAACGCTGAGACCTGGCCATGCCCCAGGCACGCTGCCATCTCCGACATTAATTCATAAACCTGACCACGAGCAGTGACGGCCATGGCCATGTTTTCTGCCACCTGGGTATCGCGCTCCAAATTTTGATTCGTTAAGAACAGGTCGTATGGGGATTGCTCGATCGAAACGATGCTGCCGGCCGAATTCCGTCTCTGGCGGAATTCTGGCGTGGGAGGGGCGTGATACTCCAACTCAAACCCTGCCTGGGCCCGCTGATTTTGCAACAGATCACGCCGTTCCGCTCTCTCCTGGTAGCCCAGGTGCATCTGGTGAATGATGAGAGACCAAGCAAATATGACGGGCTGAGGGGTTATCAGACCCGCACGCGCAGCACCTTCTATGGTGTTGTGAACGTGCGTCAAGATGTCGCTGGAGGATAGGTAAGGCTCCTCGTTCTCTACGAGATCGACGTCCTGCGCCAGATACAGCAGAGTCCTGTCGATGTTGAGGAGCTTGAGTGAAATGGCAACGACCAAGCTTCTGAGCGGCATTATCAGCTCTGCAATAAGTTCGTGTCCGCCGACAAGCGGCTCGAGAAACTCGTAAGCGTCCATAAAACTGAACCACTGCGTCACAACATCGGGAGGGCTGAAAAGCGGCCCCGCAAGATCCAAGATTTGGAAGGTAAGAGACATGGCATGAGTAGTCTCGGTGAGCGCCGTCCGAGTCCAGTCCAGCTCCAATTGCTCTGTGAGAACCTTTGCGTCCACCTCTGATGGACCCATTTGCGACCTGTCGATGTAGCTCGGAAGAACCGCAATGTAGGCCGGCGCCAACGCCTCGATCCTGGAAGGGTCGGCCTGGGGGTCGAGGTCGTCATAGTCGAACCCCTCCTTCATAATGTCGAGGCGCAGTTTATCGAACTCGGGTGTGGTTGCCGAGGGGCGTGAGTAGAGGAGCAATGCGATTAGGGTGTCGACCGAGCTCAAGAATGACCGTCGCTCGGCCAGGTAGGTGGTGAGAATGCGCTGGCGGCGCCTCGTTTCGCTCTCGAAATCAGCCCAGTTCGATTCGGCATCGGCAACGGTCGACACGTTGAGGATCGAGAGGATGCTCGAGGCTTGGGCATCGCTGACGCCTGCAGCCTCCTGAATGTTGGCGACATCCTGGGTCGAGAGCGGCCCGGTAAGATGGCTGTGAGCGCGCGACTGGAACTCGACAAGTACGATGCGCAGCGCGGCGACCTCGTTGATGTTTACATTCTGGCTCAGCCATTTTGCGTCGTCCTTGATGGCATTGAGGTCGAAGGAATCGTTGGGTGACGGCACCACATTGATGGCGCCCGTCTTGGTGTCGAAATCAAGCCTTGACTGGTTCGTGGGGGGCTCGAATGTTTTGTTTGGGGTCTTGAGCAGCTGATGGACGAAGGGATCTCGCAGGAAGTCTGCGACGGCGGGACTGGTGAGGCGGTCGCATGATATATCTTCGAGGGCGGATGCGACGAGCCGCCAAGAGCTACGGGAGGGAAGATGTTAGCTGAACCACGCAGAAGAAACGCATGCGACCCGCACAGCGACATACAGAATAATATTCTTGCCCGTCAAACAATCCCCCAATGGGGGGAAATATGTTCTATCGGTCAAGGCAGCCATTGATGCTGCGGCTCTCCATCCGGGCCCGAATAGTGCCAATGGGTACAAGCAGGCGATGTGCGATACGGAAACCCAGCGACTGTCCAAGTGAAAATGGTGGTTCTGCGTGGGTGCGTGGGTGCGTAGGTGTTTAGAAAGTGCCCCCCAAAAAAAAAGTTGGTTTACTTTGGGGTGGATGGACGCGATCACTGGGCTCCGACGACGCGGGTCGCAACCACTCAGAGACACAGCAGAGCTTCCAGGTTTCTTTCTCTCTGGAACAAAGCGGTTGCTCCCCCAGCACCGCTTACACGCCCGCTATTTTTCAGCCCAGACCCACACGCAAATTCTTATCGATAACACAGCAAGTGCTGGGACCATCCCGGCTAAGATCCCAGGCGATGGCAGGGTCCTGTCTTCTTCATCGCGGTAGTTCAACAGGTGGTATGTACGTATGTATTTACACACCTTAAAAAAAAAAAAAATCTAAAAAAAATCCAGGTTTCGTTATTATTCACAAGAGAGAGCAAGAACGGCTTCTTCGGCTTTTTTCTCAAAAGTGGCTGACTCATTCTCATTGTGTGCCAATCAACTCCCACATAAAAGGCTGAGGTGCTCCTGCCTACCTGTCACTGTCGCTTTCGCTCAGCGAGAACTGTTCAGTTGCCACCGAAGTCGGAAGGCGAAGGAGTCAGCCAAAGAGGAACACATTCACAATGCCTGCAATCATCGACCACTCACCCCACCATCCTGACCCTTCACCCCTGGTGCCAACGGCGTCGAACCTTATTCTTATCGACAACTACGACTCCTTCACCTGGAACGTCTACCAATATCTTGTCCTCGAGGGCGCCTGCGTGACCGTCTTCAGAAACGACGAGATCACCCTCGAGGAGCTGATTGCGAAGAAGCCCACCCAGTTGGTCATCAGCCCTGGTCCCGGCCACCCCGGCACCGACTCTGGTGTTAGTCGAGATGTCATCCAACACTTTGCGGGAAAAGTCCCTGTGTTTGGCGTGTGCATGGGGCAGTAAGTTATTTGATGTCTGCCCATCTACTCCGGTCTTCTGACTGACTCATCCCAGACAGTGCATGATCGACCTGTACGGTGGTGATGTTAGTTTTGCTGGCGAAATCCTCCACGGCAAGACATCGCCACTGAGCCATGATGGAAAGGGTGTCTATGCTGGCATGCCCCAGAGCTTGCCCGTCACCCGTTACCACTCCCTTGCCGGCACTCACGTCACCCTTCCCAAGGTCCTCGAGGTGTCCTCTTGGATCGCAAACGAGGATGGCTCAAAGGGCGTCATCATGGGCGTTCGTCACAAGGAGTACACCGTAGAGGGCGTGCAGTTCCACCCCGAAAGTATCTTGTCTGCCGAAGGCCGCACCATGTTCAAGAACTTCCTGCACATGCAGGGTGGCACATGGGCTGAGAACGAGCGCCTGCAAAAAGCCAGCGGCGAGGCAAAGGACGGCAAAGCTGCATCAAAGGCAGCTCCCGCCTCCAAGCCCAGCATTCTTCAGCGGATATATGACCACCGCCGCCAGGCTGTGGCCGCTCAGAAGCTGATCCCATCTCAGAGGCCGTCTGACCTCCAGGCAGCTTACGACTTGAACATCGCCCCCCCTCAGATCTCACTTGTTGATCGTCTGCGCCGATCTCCATTCGATGTCGCTCTCGCCGCTGAAATCAAGAGGGGTTCACCATCAAAGGGAATCTTCGCCCTCGACATCGATGCCCCAACCCAAGCCCGCAAATACGCTCTCGCGGGGGCTAGCGTCATTTCTGTCCTCACCGAGCCCGAGTGGTTCAAGGGTAGCATCGAGGACCTTCGTGCCGTCCGACAGGTCCTCAACGGCATGCCCAATCGGCCAGCTGTCCTCCGAAAGGAATTCATCTTTGAGGAGTACCAGATCCTCGAAGCAAGACTGTCCGGTGCTGACACCGTTCTTCTCATCGTGAAGATGCTCACGGTCGACGAGTTGACCCGTCTCTACAACTACTCCCTCTCTCTCGGAATGGAGCCGCTGGTCGAAGTTCAGAACGCCGACGAGATGACCATCGCCATTCAGCTCGGCGCAAAGGTCATCGGCGTCAACAACCGAAACCTCGAGAACTTTGAGGTTGATCTCGGTACCACTGGCCGGTTGAGGAGTATGGTTCCCAAGGACACCTTCCTTCTTGCCCTCAGCGGCATCAACGTCCACCAAGACGTCCTCGACTGCAAACGGGACGGCGTCAACGGTGTGCTCGTCGGTGAGGCCATCATGCGGGCACCTGACGCATCCAAGTTTATCAGAGAGCTCTGCGCTGGCCCTGAGGCGCCAGCGCCTGCTGTGTCAACCGATCCCCTCCTCGTCAAAATCTGCGGCACTCGTACCGCCGAGGCCGCTACTGAGGCTATCAAGGCTGGAGCCAACCTCATCGGCATGATTATGGTGCCTGGCACAAAACGCTTTGTCTCGGATGAGGCTGCTCTCTCGATTTCCAAGGCTGTGCGAGATGCTCGGGCTGCCTCCGCATCTCAGTCCGAGGCTATCAAGCTCCCCCACACTGCCGTTGACTTCTTTTCTGTCTCGGCTGAACTTTTGAAGAAGCACAGCCCCCTTCTTGTCGGAGTCTTCATGAACCAGCCTCTGGACGAGGTTCTCGAGAAGCAGAGGCTGTACAACCTTGACGTAGTCCAGCTTCACGGCGACGAGCCGGTCGAGTGGGCCAGTCTTATTCCTGTTCCTGTCATTCGGAAGTTCGCGCCGGGACAGGCCGGCCTGGGTGTAAGGGGTTTCCATGCCGTTCCCTTGTTGGACTCTGGCGGTGGAAGTGGCAAGATGCTGGATGTGGAGAGCGTCAAGGCGGCGTTGGAGAAGGACACGAACTTGAGGGTGTTTTTTGCTGGTGGGCTGGGACCTGAGAATGTTCAGCAGGCTGTTCAGGCTTTAGGTCCATTGGCGGATAGAGTCATCGGTGTCGATGTTAGCAGTGGCGTTGAGACGGATGGGAAACAGGATTTGGAGAGGATCAGGAGGTTTATCAAGGCTGCGAAGGAGATTAGATAGCTGTAGTAGACACTGTATATAGCGGTTTGTCCCCCCCCCCCCCAAAAAAAAAAGTGTATGTGCATCGGGAGTATCCGGTGGATGACTCCTTGCGCTGTCCGTTTTATCCCCCCGTTCCGTTTCATTTTTTTGGATTCCCAACCTTGGCCATGAAGTTTCCTTTGGGCGTTTTATGTTCTTTGACGTGTAGGATATGGCTCCCTCCTCCCATGACACAAAGCTATCTCCCTATCCTTCCAATACTTCGCTCTTCTATACTGCTTACTCCATCCAAAGCTTTCATCCCGTGTTGCTAGATCAACCTTTCTATCCCGAGTACAATTTTCCGCCGGAATTTTGTGGAAGGTGCCAAAACTAAATCATGAAATGGGTACAGATGCTCCAAATCTTCTTCGTCTTTGCTTTATTTGATTCCTAGACCTTACCAACACATTATCCTCTACCCGCGGTAGTACCATATTTTCTCTGGTTTATACTCAATACTCCCTCCAACTACTTTGATCATCAGTCCCATCTTTTTCTGCTTAAGCTGCTTAGCAGAGGGTCTGATTCTAATCATCTTATTCCCCCACAAACCGATCAGAGAGCTCACCTTCCCTCGTTCCTCTACCCAATCCCCGTTTACTTGGCTCCCTTCATACACTTTCTCCCTCTCACCTCGGTCACAGTTGACTGCCTTCTTATCCTCAGTTTCCTACCAACACGTTGGTCCTGCTGCCTTTCCCTCATGACCTTCATCTCAGCACCTCATATAATTATTTCTAGACACCATCGTCTCATCATCTTCCTCTCCGCAGCAGCGGCTTCTGGAGAACATTTACTCTGCAGTAAACTCTGCCTACTCGTCTCAAAACAGGGTTTGTCTTTCTCCCTACTAGTGAAGTTCTTGCAAAGATTCATCCCGATTTATTTCTCCTCAATAGAAAAGCAAATTCTTCTCTAAACCATCCCGGGACTCACAAGCGCAAACGTCAACCACCATGGCACGCTACAAGTCCCGCGATCTCACAAAGAGAGAGAAGTCTCTCTTTAGTCACTTCACCATTCTTGTCATGGGCAACCTTCCTTCCGACTGGAACGAAGCTAGTATCAATAGATGGATCACGCTCCGCGGTGGCACATACATTCGAGAAAGCCGAGAGGTAGACTGGAGAGCTGTGACGCACTTGGTGTGCGACGAGAAGGAGTTTGACAGAAGAGGACTGAAAGGTACATTCATTCAAACTTCACGTAGCATCCGGCCGTGTTCATATCTACTTACATTGGTACTAACACGAGATTAACCTTCAGTCAAAGAGGCACTCAAGATAGCTAGAATCAACATCGTTGCTATCGAGTGGCTGGAGTTCTCCATGATCAACAAGAAGGTGCTTCCGATCAGGGAGTATTCGTTCCGTGAGAAGCTAAAGAAGGAGAGAGAGGAGGAGCGGAGAGTAAAAGAGGTAGCCAAGGGTAATGAGCTGGCTGGGAGGGCTGTCAACACAAGTGAGTTCCTTTTTCCATCCTTGAAAGCCGTATTCGTGAGTAGTTGGCTAATGTAAACAAATATTTATAGACTTCTACTGTGTCTATTACGACGGATCACACTTTCGTTACCAAATCGAACTTACAAGAGATATCATTTCTAGCAACGAGACTGATGAGAAATCGACGGAGAGGGAGAAGTACATCCTGACGGTAAGTGGGTTAACCTATACACACACACTTTATTTTTGTCCTCATGCGCAAAATATATGCGGCGCCATTTGAACTTTTATTTTCATCCTTGACTAAGTTACTCTCGCTCTCTATAGCTCCACGAATCTATCGCCATCCCTCGACTATACTGGTTCGTAGCCAAGTTCTCCAAATCCAAACACGACTCGCAGCCCAAGTACTACCGCCCCAGCGACACACCCGGTCTCTTTGAACAAGAGTTTGAGCTGTTCAAGTCCTTCTTCCGCATCAAGACCGGAACACCCTGGGAGCGGCGGCTGATGAAGAAGACCCAGGTAACAGACGGCAGTTCTTTTCAGTACTCACCTCCCGTAAGTTGCAATTTACACTTGGCCTCAGAGAAACCCCATCCTCATTTTCATGCTCCAGACAGGTGGAAAGCCCGTCGGCTACGTCCCTGCCCAGTTCATTCCCCAGGAAGAGGAAGAGATGCAGCTCGATATTGCCCAGAAGACTCAACAGACTGCTGGCGACATTGCTCACGTCTCAAACACCCCCATGACCATCCGTAATAATACCACTACTACTGTAGAAGCAGCCTACACAAACGCAGACATCTCCACTACGGATCCCCGGAATCCTCCTCATCAAACGCCTCTCACACCCTTCCACCCTGCTCCCCCTTTCGTACCCTCAGATTCGACTCTGACACCCGACGCCCAGAGCTCGCAAACTCAGATCATACGTCCCGTCCCCTCATTCAACCCACTCATGACCCCAACCAAAACTCCGACAACTTCAACTGGTCCTCTGCCAAACCACGAGTCACCTTTCACCCCCTCGCGTCTCGCTAATAACAACACAGCTCAAAATCTCAAGCAGACGCCCGCTTCCACCCCAAACCGTACAGCTTCCGGTCTCTCTTCTTCATCTTTCCCGCCTCCCCCGTCCTTCTCAATCTTCAAAGCCCCTTCTCCCGACTCCCCATCCATCTTCGCGGCCTCTTTCCCTGATGTCCCAGTCACCGCAAAGAGCTCCTCCGCATGCCCGGCCTCTGCGAACCCCACCATTGCCTCGTCGTCGTCGTCGTCCTCCTCCTCCTCCTCCTCCTCCTACTCCCCGTCGATATCCACCGTCACCACCGACAGTCCAACTTGCTTTGATCCCTTTACGACGAATTAGTCATCGTGCATAGCCTCTACGGCAAACTACGGAAACTACAACAATAGCAAGAAAAAGAGAGACACAAACCATCTTATTGGCCCCGCTCGACATTCTTGAATTGGGAGAGTTTCGTGACCCCCTTTCCCCCCCTCCCCCTCTCTCTCTTTCTTTGTTTCATTTTTAACTCTTTGCCGTACAAACCGCCTCGACCAAGGTTTTTTTTTTTTTTTTTTTTTTTTTTTCAGAAGACAAAACAGAGATGAACATTAGAACAGTAAACAGAACAAATTTGCGAAAAAGGGGAAAACCCAGTTTGGAGGGCGGAACCAAGCATATCAAAATTTTCTGAAACAGAATGCCAAAAGCTGACAATATAGTGCCTCAGTATCAAAGGAGATGGAATGCTTCACTAGAATCGAAGATAATCACTCATGACATGGGAATGATATGGTACCTTTGACCAAACATTATATTTCGGTTGCCTGTGATCGTTCATTCCCTGGGTATTCCCGCCAAAATAAATAAAACATAACCAAACCACACTCTAAACGGGAACAGGTGAACCAGTAACCAGCATATTCCAGCAACACACACGCTCAACTTCATTCCACTTTAATTTCTTCCCCCCCCCCCCCATTAACTCACCATATCCCTTCTTCAAAACCTCAACTTAGGTGCCACCCCAACCAAAAGCACAAGAACAACCATCAACCCATACACAATCGCATAAAGCCTCATCCTCCCCCACCACCCCTCACCCTCCGTCATCCTCTGCAGCAATCCCATCCTCGTGGTAACAGCGTCCATGCCCTCCCCCGTCTTGGTCATACCCTGCGCCGCCCTATCTACCACCTCCTTGTCTTCTTCCAAGGCGGAACTGAACGCTTGCGACGAAGCTTTCAGATCGCTCGCCAGCTTCAATATCGATTCCGAGAGTGCGTCCTGTTCCGCCCTTTGGTGGTCCAAGATTGCTTCGGTGGTTTTTACTATTGGCGCCGCCGCTGATGATGAGTTAGACGAGTGGTTCCCAAACAATGCCGAACGAGAGGTCGATTCTGCTTTTTCGTTTCCGTCCGCTGAGGAAGCGGGGGCGGGGGCGGCGGTTCGACGGGGCCGGAGGGTTTGAGATGTTTCGGTAGTCGAAGGTGCGGCAGGATGGGCAGGGGGCGCAGTAGAGACAGGTAGGTCTTGTTTGGGTTGCGCGATTGGAGGAGGCGGCGGCGCAACAGGTGAGGGTGGCGTCTCTATCCCAGGTGCGGCATCCTCTTCTGGCTCGTCCCGAGACTGATGCGATTCCAGACTCTCGCTGGGCGTCGCTATGATGTCCGCTAGGATGTCCTCCCCATCCGACGTGTCCCCATCACTGGACTCGTCGACATTGTCGGTGTTGTTGGCTGCCGCGAACTCGGCCAGATCGTCGAGGCGCTCAGAGAGCTGGTCGAGGAGTTCCCGTTTGCGCACGAGATCGGTTTGCAGAGATTGCCGTCGGGTGTGGATCTTGACGGAGAGCGCTTCGTGTTCGATTTTTGTGAGAAGAGATCGGGCGTAGCTGATGTTTTGCTGGGCCTTCTCTCTCTCGAACTCGTTTTCCTTGAGCCTTGCCTCGCGCTCGGCGTCGGCGTGGAGGATGGTGCGCTGAAGACGGTTGAGGAGGATTGTTAAGTCGTTGAGGGGGTCTGCATTTCGAGTGGCCGGCGATGCGGCCGGCGTGATGCCGGGTATTAATTGAACCATTTTCTCCTAATTTGGCGGTGCCTGATGTAAAGTCGAGATGCTGAGCACACAAGGTTTAAAAAGGATGGCATTGATGAGGAGGGACAGTTGTTCGTTGCCTCGTAACCAATTACAGGCACTGTACCGACACTGTCGCCAAGGACATGTGGCGGGAGCTCTCAGGCCCCCCGGTGGGCTGCAAGCTGCTGTGTGCTCTGGGTGACATCACCAGGCCACATGCTTGGCACCAATCAACCCTAACCCACCACCCTCTCGAAACAGAACAACGAGCCACGACGGAAGATGTTCTGTTGCACCTTAATGACTCCGAGCACGTTGTCGAACGATTCGGAGGCAACCTGACAAGAAAACATGCCATTCGTACACGCGATGATTCAACTTCATCTCATGCCGCTGCTTGGCGAGTGAGGGTTAGGGTGACTGGTGTAAAAATCGATAAGATAAGACTAGCACAAGAGGTAACTTTCGGGAGTGTTTTGTTACACTCAAGACGGAATATCCGTACTGGCAGGTGTAACACACCAAAACCACCACTACCCCAGGTAAATCTCCTTGATGTGAAAGCCAAAGAGGATTTTCAAGATCATGGAAAACTGAGACATCCTGTTAAACCTGTCAACATGAAGACTGCGGTGGTGCGGGCGCTGCATGGCGCTCGACGCATTCAACTAAGAGACCGTTTCGTTTCACGAGCTTGGGCGATCACATCCCTCAGTAGCTCCATTCACAGCTCAAGCTCGAGGTTGATAACAACCCGGCCGTGCTTTAATCCAGTACTGAAACGCCGTGGTTTCTCAGCGACATCAACAACAAAAACACAGGTGAAGGAAAACGATAAAGATGACGACGACAACGACGAGAGGAAATGGTCAACACCTCTGGCCAAGCAATTGGCCCAGGCCATTGATGTGAGCTCTCACGACTTATACCTGCCCCTCTACCCCAGAAACTTACACGCGCATGTCTCAGTTGACCGGCCCAATCCCTCTCGCCAGTTACATGCGCATGTGCTTGACGGCAGATGTTGGGGGCTACTACACCGGCGCCCTCGAAGAAGGTCGTGACCAGTTCGGCCTCAAAGGCGACTTCGTCACATCGCCAGAAATCTCTCAGGTCTTTGGTGAACTCATTGGTGTATGGTTCTTGACCGAATGGCTGGCCCAGGGCCGTCAGAAAACAGGAGTTGAGCTGATCGAGGTTGGTCCCGGTCGTGGTACACTGATGGACGACATGCTTAGAGTAAAGCGTCCCCCCCCCCCTCTTAACCCCCTTCGTACACATTCCTAACCTCCCCGCCAGACCATCCAAAACTTCCCAGCCATGTCCAACAGCATCGACGCAATCTACATGGTCGAAGCCAGTCCCGAGCTCCGCGCCGCCCAAAAGAAGCTCCTATGCGGGCCAGACGCGCCCATGACCGAATCCAAAGTCGGCTACCACTCAGTCTGCAAATACAACTCCATCCCCATAGTCTGGACCGAGACCATCAAATCCATTCCCCAATCCCCCTCAAAAATGCCATTCATAGTCGCCCACGAATTCTTTGATGCCCTACCCATCCACGCCTTCCAACTCGTCTCCGTTCCTCCATCCGGCCAAAAACAGCAGCAACAACAAGGACAAGAAGAAGAAGGACAGTCCCAATTCCCCACCCAATCCCGCTCTTCGCCATCGACGCAAACAACCTCTCCAACCCTCCAATGGCGAGAAATGCTCGTATCACCCACCCCCCCGGGATCGACTCACTCCTCCCTCAACACGCCGGCCTCCCAATCCCCTCATCTCACCCCTCCCCCCGACTTCCAGCTTACCCTTTCCAAATCCTCGACCCGCCACTCCCTCTACCTCCCGGACTCCTCCCCGCGCTTCCGCGCGCTGAAGAGAAAAGTCGGCGCGGGAGCCCTCCTCGAGGTCTGTCCGGACCTTTCCCTCTATGCCTCGGACTTTGCCTCCCGCATCGGCGGGTCCGCCCGGAACCCCAAACAGAAACCTTCGGGGGCGGCGCTGATACTCGACTACGGTCCGGGGGACGGCTCGATCCCGACCAACTCGCTCCGCGGCATCCGTAAACACAAGCGCGTCTCGCCTTTTACCGAGCCGGGGCTCGTGGACCTGTCGGTGGACGTTGACTTCGCCGCTGTCGCCGAGGCCGCCACGCTAGCCAGCGAGGGCGTCGAAGTGCACGGCCCCGTAGCGCAGGGAGTGTTTTTGGAGGTTATGGGAATTAAAGAGCGCGCCGATGCGTTGGCAAAGAAGGCTAAAAAGGGAGGGAAAGACGAAGGCGAGGCCGTTGATAAGGCTTGCAAGAGGTTAGTAGATATGGGCCCCGGCGGCATGGGAAAGATTTACCAGGCTTTGGCCATCCTGCCCGAGAATGAAGGGAGGAGAAGGCCGGTTGGGTTTGGGGGGGATGTTGTTAATTAGCATTGAAAAAAGGGGGTGTTGAATATGTAAAAATTGTAACTTTATTTTAGTAAATTTGGACAAAGCAGTTGTAGTGTATACAAGTAAAAATGATTCTTTATAAAAGAGAAAATTATTCAAAAACGTCAAACTAGAAGTTGTTGTTTTCTTTGGGGGGGGGGGGGGGGGGGGGGGGGGTTATTTTTATTTACATAAAAAATTTTAAAAAAAATTTTGTTTAAAAATTAAAAAATCGTATGAAAACAATTAAAAAAAAAAAAAAAAAAACAAAAAAAAAAAACA
>MU864937.1:281182-295712 GCA_033576145.1 Cladorrhinum samala | reverse complement strand
CCCCGCCCACCCCCCCCCCCCCCCCGCCTCCCGCACCCCGGCCCGCCGCGCCCCCCCCCCCAGTGATTGATATTTCCTTCATCTATGTGAAAACTCATTTGGATTATCATTTAACAGATCGAGAGAAAGCTATGTAACAAGATAAAAGAAAGCGACAAAAAAATGCAATCAGGAACAAGGGAAGCCATTCAAGAAAAAAATTATTTGAATCCAACCTCCAATCGACGCCGACTGATTCCCCAAAACCACCCTTTCACGCTATACTAATAATATACATGTGTAAAATGATGATATATGAAAGTCCAAATTCTTATCCTTCGAGACCAAAAAAAGAAAGAAAGAAAAAAAAAAGCCTTCTTTTTGTGTACGGCGCTGGAACCTTTTAATGACCTTAGTGATAAAATATTCCTTCTTTTGTTTTTAACAAGAAAAAAATTTCAAATCTCATCTCTCCTCTTCCCCCCTTCCCTCCCTCTCTACCTTTCCATGACTGCCATATATTCCATTAGCCATTAACCGCCCCCATCCCCGACCTCTTCACCCTAATTCAAATCTATTTCTTCCCCCTAACCAGCTTGGACCCCTCCTCTTCATCACTATCCGCCTCATCATCCGACGAGAACTTGTCCCCATCCTCCCCAACGGCAAAGATGGTCTCCCCATCAAAAGAATCCCTTTCGGGACTAGGCTTTCTCTGTGATTGCTGCGTCGACTGAACGGAAGCACCAGCTCCACCGGCAGCTGCCGGTGCACCTCTCTGAGCAGTGCTGCTGCTCAACCCCTGGCTTGGCATCTGAGAGCCCGTCCTGCCGCCAGCCCTCCTCTCCTCATCCTCGTCATCGCTCTCATCCGGGTTACCAATATCCAGATTGGCAATTTCAAAGGTACCGTCATCCTCCTGAGCGATCTCGTCACTCATGGCGAATCTGCGATTATTTGCCGTCGGCCGCCAGACGTAAGCAATCCAGGCCACATCTGCGAAATAAACAATGTTGAGCCAGCCGTCTAGAATGAACCATCTCGACTTCCAGTGGAAGGGGACAAAGTCGGGGTCGCTGGCCGTGGCGAAGGTGAAAGAGTTGAAGAAGAAGAAGGCAAAGATGACGATGATGGAGATGAGAATTCCCCACCACAGCTTCTTGTACATGGCTTCCTTGGCGTGCTGCTTGCGCTCCCTGAGGTCCTTGAGGGTAAAGTTGAGCGAGTTCAAGGTCCAGACATAAAATGCCGTAAGTGTGCCAGCCAACGGCAGGACGATGAGTAAAACGAAGGGGCCTACAATATCATCACTGTTAGCATCTTTCTAGCCTCCCATGTGTCGTTCAGTAAAAACTTACCCGCCGTATCTGGTTTGATGACAAAGCTCGTAATCGCATAAACAATGCCAAAAACGAAGTGCGCAATTGCCAGGTACCGAACATAGATCATCGTCTTGCCCAGCGTGGGCTTCACAACTCCATAACCCATGCAAACGATCAACAGCAAAAAGAACGAGAAAGAATTCCTTCCGGCGTTCAAGATAGCCACGACTCCCAGCAAAACGTGCGAGCCGAGATTGGACCCGTGCCGGTTCAAAAAGTCCAGATATCCCCAAGTCATCAGCATCTCAATGACCAAGAAAATCAGAATGGCCGTGATGTAATTCTGCACGGCCAAAATATCCGACCGGTGCTGGTAGTACAGGAAGCCCCAGTACGCCAGCACCACCGCATACAGGATCGCAATTCCGCCATAGAACGGAAGCTCCGGAATCTTTGTAGCCGGCAGCTCTCCGTACGCGTTCCTGAACTCCACAATCGCCTGGTACGAATTGTCCTTTGTGACCTTCTCGGTGATGACGCAGTAGTAGCCAGTCTTGGTGATGGGGTACTTGATGGGGCTCGAGTCCTTCAGGTGGACAGCCTTGGTCAAGATCAAGTTTTTGGAGGACTCGGTAGCGTTCGGCTGCAGGATAATCTCTCCGACCTGGGAAGACTTGCAGAGCCCTTCGTCGATGAACTTTTGATCGCAGAGGAGGATCTGGTTGTCCTGCTCGGTCCCGATCAGGCCCTGATCCTTCCACTCAAAGATGAGCAGCGAAACGGTCGGGTCGTCGCCCTGGTCTTTGCCGACGTCGGTGAATTTTACGAGGATGAACGGGTCGATTGGGCCCGTCCAGGCGTTCTTGTCGTACATGCCCGTGCATCGCTGGTTGTTGTCCTCGGAGTCGTCGAGGAGCTCTTCCAGTGCTGAAGCGGTCCACACGGACGCTAACAGGAGGAAGAGGGTATATGCCCAGCCCCTCATTGCTGGTTATGTGATATAAAGAGCTGGTCCCGGCGTGGGATGTATCTGGGTGCGGGTTTGGGGGATGATTACGACAGCGTACGTGTCCTTGGGGATATCGGGTTCAGGAGGTGGAAGCAGCGGGATTCGACATGGGTGTGGTTTGTCGGTAGTTGCCGCTGCGGTATCAATGAATTATTTCTGAAACAAAAAAAAGGCCTAGGTCGATATCGGCGACGATGGAAGCGACTTTGCCAAACGTGAAATATTCAGAAAGTTTGATTCTTTGATAGGCAAGGAGTTTCGGATGCGATGGGCTAACACACCCCAACCCTGGTTTGTATGTAGGTACGTTGCGCTCTCCTTGTTGGTGGGTACCTTCCCTGAACACAGCTGCTGCATGAAACCGCGAAACAGAGTGGATCCCGAGAGTTTCTGATTGGACGGAATATTCCGTCAGAGTGCCACACACTCTCTCACGTAATGGGTAACATGGAACAGCAAAGACAACAATACAACATGTGTTTTTTTTTTTTTAGGCGGGGGAGGGGAAGGGGAAGTGTGAGGGGGGGTTTTCCGGTAGGTAAATATGGCTTGATAAAACCAATGCTTGGTAGGATTATGAAACTCAACATCAGAAGACATATTTATCAAGAAATGGCTTGGAATAAGAAATATAGGAAGCCTTGTGCAAGTTGGGCATTGTATAATCAAGTGTCAGTTAGAGTTATACACCAAGCACAGGCGAGCTGCTTCTTACACTAATTAGTTGGCTTGGATATACCAATATCCTCCAAAGAGCCCAATCAGACCCTGCTACGCCTTGAGCTGATCCTTATCTGCAAGCTGGACTTTTTCCATGCAGGAAAAGCTGCAAGATAAACCCAAACAAGGGACGTCCATCCAATGCAAGTGAAGCATTGTACGTACCCAAACGGCTCATCATTATTACCAGCATGGATGCGGGAACAAGCCACAAAAATCGAAATTGAGAAATCAAACCCTCTCGTGCGGTTTAGATGACGGTTTTCAGGGAACAGCTCAACGCTTCCGGGTCAAGAGAGATGAGGCCGTCCGGGGCTGGCAGAAAAACAAACAAGGGAGCCATCTCATGTCAACCTCGATCAGGTTTGGATGCAACTGTTTGGAGCCAGCTTGCGGTGCCAAGCTTCACCTACCCAGCACCCAAACCCCCCGTCACCCCCAATGTCCCCAGAACCAGCTTGACCCAACCCCCCTAAACCCCACAGGCCCGCCTAGCTCCTCACCGCTGCAAGGCCCCTTTCCCAAGCTTGGATTGGAAAAAAAGTGTGGTGCACAGCAAGCTCCTACAAGAGGTCCCGCTGTCCACAACACCTCTCCTCCCACTTCAAAAACTCCATCCTCCACTGCCCGGTTTGTCAGTCCACCCCCAATTGGACTGCAACAAATCAGCAGTTTTGCCCAACATGTCGACGACGGAGCACGACACTGCCAGTGGCAGCAGCAAGGCCATGTTTGAGTATGTAAAGACGCCCGAGAACAAGCCTCCCACCTTTGAGAAGTGGGAGGACTGCGGTGTGCGCACCACCAAGGTATGTTTTTTTGGATTTTGACCCTCTGCCAGACTCAATTGATGACAAGCTTGCTGATTTCATGTCGTCCTCCAGTACCCGGCCATCAAGAATGCCCCGTTGCCCGCCGACGGCCCCGGCCACGAGAGCTTCTCCAACCTCGCCCTCTTCGGCGCCCTCTTCATTGTCCCTTGGTACCTGAAGAGCAAGTTTGGCGGTGGCTTGAAGACCTTCATCTTCTTCGCCATCGTTGTTGACCTCCCTCTTCTCGCTGGTTTCTGGCTCCTCGTCTCCACCTATGCCCCGCGCAAGAATGAGAAGGCCAAGCTTCCCGGCCGCCCTGTTGAGCACTACCTGACCTTCAAGAACGCCGAGGACAAGACCAAGTACAACAGCAAGAACAAGATCCCCATGGAGACCTTCCAGGAGATGTACTTTGACGGCGATGTCGAGTTCAACGGCGACGCCCTCGAGGTTCTCGAGTACCGCCATGACTGGGCCAGCTTCCGCTTCACCATTGGCTTGATCAAGTTCTTCCTCACCAGCTTCGTCCCCGAAGTTATCATGCACACCCGTTCTCAGGGTAAGTTTTTCTTTGGATGCTGCAATCACTGAACGAACCAGTTCTAACACACAACTTTTTCAGATGAGGAGCAGGTCCGCGACCACTACGACCGCGGTGATGATTTCTACGCCTGGTTCCTTGGCCCCCGCATGATTTACACTTCCGGCATCATTAGCGACATCAACAGAGAGGAGACCCTCGAAGAGCTCCAGGATAACAAGCTTGCCGTTGTCTGCGAGAAGATCGGCCTGCAGCAGGGCGAGAGCCTCCTCGATATCGGCTGCGGCTGGGGTACTCTCGCTCGCTTTGCCAGTGTCAACTATGGCGCCAAGACTACCGGCATCACTCTCGGCCGCAACCAGACCAAGTGGGGCAACACGGCTCTCCGTGAGGCCGGCATTCCCGAGGAGCAGAGCAAGATTCTTTGCATGGACTACCGCGATATCCCCTTCCGCGAGGGCGGATATGACAAGATCACCTGCCTGGAGATGGCCGAGCACGTCGGCGTCCGCCACTTCCAGGGTTTCATGAAGCAGTGCTACAACATGCTCAACGACGATGGTGTTTTCTTCCTCCAGGTCGCTGGTCTCCGCAAGTCTTGGCAGTTTGAGGATCTCATTTGGGGTCTCTTCATGAACAAGCACATCTTCCCCGGCGCTGACGCTTCCACTCCTCTCGGTTTCTACATTGACCAGTGCGAAAAGGCCGGCTGGGAAGTCAAGGGTGTTGATACCATCGGTGTCCACTACTCTGCTACCCTCTGGAGATGGTACAGGAACTGGCTCGCCAACAAGGACAAGGTCGTTGCCAAGTATGGCAACAGATGGTTCCGCATCTGGGAGTTCTTCCTTGCCTCTTCCACCATCATCGCTCGCCAGGGCAGCGCTACTTGCTACCAGATTGTTCTCAACAAGAACGTCAACAGCTTCCACCGCATCGAGCACCAGCCCTCTGCTTTTGCCCTCTCCGGTGCTCGTGCTGCCACCAAGGCTGACATGAAGGCTTGGGCTGAGACCGAGGCCACCAAGTTCCCCATTGTTGCCTAAAAGGTTCTTTCTTTTGACTCTGTGAGGGGACATGAAATGAGACACGAAACAGCATTTTCTTTTTGGTAGTAGGTGATAACACATTAGCGTTTCCGCGATGGCATTAGAGCAAACTTTTTCATGACGACTACCCCAAAGGCATTTCGGTTTCCAAATGAAAAAAGAAGAAGGCGTTAGCAGGAGCAGCAGTGGTTAGTAATAGCTGTTGTTTTATGGGAAGCAGGAAAGTGGTGTATAAAACTGGTATGGCTGGGCAAATGGGAATTATACAGGAAATTGGTAAAAAACCTTCTGGGTCGGTGAGATCCCTGCTTGTCGTGGGGTTTATGGGCGCTATATAGTATCCGTTACTATTCAGGACTTTTCGGATTAGAAAAAAATGGATATTATTATGGCAGTATTGGTCCTACTACATGTGCTGGTCCGAAGTTACTTGTGTGACTTATTTCAAGGAAGACAAACTACTAACCTACTCTTTCAACCTCCCTTTGAGTAAAAATAAAACACTGTCGATATATAGCTTACTTTTGAGGCAGATAATCAGTCCACATGGAGAGAGATATTCAGAAATATGTTTAGAGTTGGGTATCTTTAATGGCCTCTTGAGAATCACAGTACTAACACCAATTCCACTTAACTATGCCCTCCTCCCCTCTTTTCATGATATCTTGCTGAGGATATATTTGTACAGAGACAATCCAGAGGATCAGACAGACCTATGTTTTCTTTAGGTTTCCCGTAAAGATGTCTCCCTCACCACCATACAACATATTGTGACCTCCAGACATACATAGAATATGTATATAAATATACGATGAAATAGCCGCTCCCCGTCTTTTCCTGCTCATTTAAACAGCACCAACTCCTTCCTTCCACCCAATCGGCACCAGCGCGGCCGCAACATTTTCTACTCCCCTCTCGGTAGCCAACAGGTTGTACTGACTGGCCGCGTTCCTCGTATCCAGAATCTCGACCCTGATTCCGAGCTTGGAAATGGCTTGCCTCGTTGCCGGACTGATGGGGCGGATTTCTGGTCCTAAACCTAGGATTAAGAGATCTAAGAAGTAGATTGTAGAAAGAAAATTTCATCTTTCGTTAGCTTTCCGGGTTTCGCTCTTGTAAGTTTTTTTTTTTTTTTTGAAAGTGATTTTTGCTTTTCACTTCCCCCGCTTCGATTGGATCCCAAATCCGTTCCCGTTCCGTTTATTCCTTTTCTTCTGGTAAAAAAAAAAAAAATTTTTTTTGTTTCTCCCCAAGAACTAAGTCCCGTATTTTTCCTTTTATCTTTAAACCAAAACCCCTTGCACCACCCGCCCAGAAAAAAAAAAAAAAAAAACTAAAAAAAACTTACCAGGCCTAGGCCAAACCAGCCCCAAAACCCCCCAGGAGCTCTCCTCAACCTCCCACTGCCCCTTTTCATTTATCAAACTCATCTGCTCCTGCTTCTGCTTATTCCCCGACCCCCTCCAGGGCCTCCACTCAAACGCCTCCCCGCCCACCAGCATCGCCCCGCTCCCTCCCGTGATGTGTATCCCCGAGTTCAGCGAGAACCCGTCCGAGTGGCAGATGTCCACCGAGGTGGCCGGGATCGGCGTGTTGCCCAGTACGTCCAGCTGCGACAGGTCCGTCGGGGGCGCCTGGGCCGGCGCGGAAGCCGGGTCCGAAGGCCGAGGCGGGGGTTGGTGTTTTGGGGTCGTGTCCTGGGCGGGCTTGGATCTGAGCAGAGCCGGGGACGAGCTGACTTGCCGTCGTGGGAATGACAAAGAGAATGAAGAGGAACGAAAGGAGAAGGAGGAAAGTGGGGGGAGGGGTCGAGAGGTTATGCGCCGGAGGGAGGCGGCGATGCGAAGTGAGTGAGGGGTTGGTGGCATTTTTCTTTAACGGATCGATGATTGTTGAGGTTGTGACTAAAATGAAAAATAAATAGAGAAAGAAAATAGCCCCCAGAAAAAAAAGTTTAAGTTGCGTTTGCCGGTTGTGGCTTATGATTTCAAAATGTTGGTATGATGTTTGGTGGAGGGGATTGAAGCTTTCAATTGGAAAATGATTTATTAGGTGGAAGCTCCGACGTCATTACAGGGGTGTTTAAAAACATAGGAATCAGAGGATTGATAGGGGGACTGCTCAATCGACTCGATTCCAACAATTCTTTATCATTTATATGGGCTAATCCATATCGTGACACTTTGGGATTAGTTTCTTTCATTTGGCTCAGCTTCGGAAAACGAAACTTGACTTTCGCAAACCCAAGCTCATTGCAAACTCAAAAGCTGACACAAAAGTCGCATCCAGAAATTGTATATAGGCGCGGGACTCATGCTTTCATTCCGTTCGTTGTCTAGCCAGTTATCACGGGCGTTGTATAAAATTTCCTCAGCTGTTAGGTGTCAAGAAAGAACCCCAGCTTCCCAGTCCCATGAACAAAAACACGGCCTGAAGTCCCATTTCGATTTTGAAGAACCTCATTTTTTAACCGAGTAGAAAGCATCCCCCTAAGAACAGAGACTAACCAACTCCCGGCCGACTGTTGTGTTGTATATGTGGCCATGTGGCCCTCTTTTTCCCAGATGACACCGAAGCAATGAGACCCGTCAACCCAGCACGCCGTTCATGTTCGCTCCAACCCAAGCCAAGCAGTACATTTATTTCTTCTTGTCGGCCTGGCTCTGCTCCTTGAGCACCTTCTTGACGATCTTCTGCTCCTCAATGAGGAAAGCACGAACGACACGGTCGCGGACGCAGTTGCCGCATCTTGAGCCACCGTACGCACGCTGAACGGTCTTCTTGGGCTTGGAGATCTGAGCGTACTCCTTGGGGCGGAGAGCGGGGACCTGGAGAGAAGAAAGGCATCCTGTCAGCACATGTCCATTCCGATATCCGCTGTGACTTCTCAAATCATATGCCACCACCGGGTTGGAAAGGCAAGGTCAGGTCTTGGTTGTCGAGGTTCGAAGAAACGGCAATTGGATTGGGGGGCAAGATTGTAAAGCTCAGCATTATGCTGTCGAGATTCATAATTGTTGCCAGATCGAAGCCGCAAATTGTGGATGTTGGCGTTGTCCTGAATATTGAACAATTTTGTCGTTTCGTTCGTTCGCTCTTGACGGCGTGATGAAACCCCTGTCGATGCCCTCCTTGCTCTCTTTCCATTCCCGTCCCTAGAACATTGAAATATCAATCATGCACTTACACCAGGGAGCTTGATGCCGCAGTCGCCGCACTTGGGGGCAGTGCCGCGCTTCTTGATGTGCAGAACACGGAGCTCGCCGCCGGGAGTCTTAACAATCCGCGTCAGGTTAGACGTGGTGTTGTAACTGCAAAGCAAAAGAAATCGCCCAAGTTAGCCCAGTTTTGTTTTAAAAATTTCCTCCCCTCATAATTATCGGTAAACAACTCACGGGTTGCGGCGACGGTAGGTGACTCTGGAGGAGGTCATGGCTGCGGTGTTGTCACTGTCGTGATGGTTTCCGTCGGCTCGATCACGGTGTGCTTGGTGGGTGAATTTTGAGATCTAAGTTGGAAATTTCTGTGTGGGCTGCAATCTCAAGCCCCACCAAACCTTCAATTTCGAGGGTTGGCAGTTGGCCGCCAGAACAAGCCGGCTGGCCTGTGTGCGCAAAAATATGCTTATGTAAGAGGATGTGGCTAGTGCATTCTTCACTTCTTTTCCTACGTTTGTATTCCCGGACAGTACGGTCATTTGCAACTGCACCAGAAGAAAGATTTTAGTTCCTGAATTGATTTTCATATCTTTGGAATACCGATCGCCCTCTCTCGAACTCATTCTTGTAACATATCATCGCCATTGTTTTGAATCCTCGATTAATTGGGGAATCCATTACCAGCCACATTCATCCACTTAATGCTGGGGTCTTCCCCCCTCCCCCCTTTCCCCACGTTTCAATGACAATTCGCATCTCTTTCCATCAAACAGTTTTTATTCGTTTTGAAGGGGGTTCAGCCCAGTTTGGATCCTCAGTAGGGCGCCATTGCTTGACTTTGGGAGCTCTCTTTCTGCTCTCGCCAGCCAAGTCGAACGCCTGCTTGGTTTCCTGGCCTCCCAATACTTCTCCAAAGCGAGCCACCTCCTTGATTGTGCTGTCATAGGAGCGTACAAACGTGGAGTACATGGCCTCAGCTAGAGATGTTGTTAGCCTTGCAAGACCTAGGTTGGCGTCAGGGGATTCAGGGGTGAACGCACGCGAGGGCTGTTTGGCTTTCAACGGCTCCAACATGCGCGGAAGCGCCGAGCGAAGCTCTCGAAGCTGCATCATCATGTTAGCCACGCGATTCAGGCAGCAGACAAGATATAAGGGTCCAGTGCAGAACTTGCCTGCAGGTGCAGCTGGTTCAGGTGAGCGAATGCATCCTCGAGCCTCTCCTCTTCCAGCTGCACGGGGTCTTTCACCGCCTGTGTTTGATTGCTGGCCATTCTCGCTTTCCGGTTTCAGCGATGGCGGTGGATGCGAGCAGAGGCAGGCAGGATATCGGTAATGATCGACTGGTTAAACAGCTCGAGAATCACACCCGACCTGCAACGGCGGCGCGCAATGGAACGAACAAGACGCACTCATGCGATAGGCCAGGCAGGTAGGTGACCAGTAATCAGAGTAGATGGGCAAATCACATCGTCTGTTTGCTCAGGCAAAATGAAATGGAAGATGGGGATGTCTTCAGGAGTTGAAGAAAGGCGTGTTCTCACCAATCACAAGGTTCGCCTGATGAGAGAAAGGAGATACGGTGGCAGCGCACTGTGATTCGACAGACTGGAGCGATGGAAGTTTGTTTGTTGGTTCTCGAAAAAAGGCTTGGCAAGTGGATTGTGCTGCAGACGACTCTGTGCGGGTCCCAGTGCCTCTTCCCGGTGGTGTGTGGCTGACGCGCCGCCCGAGGTGGGAGTTCCATCAAAGTCAGAAGCTCGGGCTGCATCCCTGTGCCAGGAGAGCTCCTGTCGCTCTCTTTTCGACCTGGACCTGGGAGACCGACCTGAGGCCGAAAATCAAATAATAACCCAATAATTAGAAAGGGCATCTCCTGCCCTGGCAAAATCTCAATTTTCATATCGGCACCCTGCGGCAATTCCACTCTGGGGCAGGGCAGCGAGACTGCTGACAAGGAAAAAGGAACCGGCGACAAGCTGTGAACCGACGGCGAATTTTTTACTCGGAAAAAAAAAAAAAACACTTTTCTTCTTTTCCAGAAAAAAACTTGAAAGACACCTGGTCGGTCGCGCACGCATCTAGGCTTGACGCGCCCTCGGCACGAGGCACAAGACAAGGAAAGGCTCAAGGAGGGTCAGGTCGGTTGCTCGGGGCCCGGAGCATCCACTGTCGACCGCCCACTGTCTCTCACAGTCTCTCACCCTCTTGCAGCACCCGCGCAGCACAGTATTTCCACGGCCTGTTCCCACCACATCCCACCTTCGAACTTGCTGCCAGCCAGACGCCCGCCCATCTCGGTGCCCATTGGCTTGGATCAATTGACGGGAATCCATATCATGGACACACAGGGCAATCCAGGTCCTTCGCAGGGTCAGCAACGTCCGCGCAAGCGTCCGCGCACCACCCGCGTTGCCGACGCCGGAAATGCTGCTGGCGCTGCGAGTGCAACGCCAGTGTCACTGACCCCGGTCACCCACCAGCAGCAGCAGCAGCAGCAGACGTGGGCGGTTGCCGCCCTAGCAAACAACAACCACACCCACGCTTCTCGCGCTCAACAGGCCGTGCGTGCGCCCGCCGACACGGTGCAGTCCCAGCAGCAGCCCGCCTTTGCATCGCAGCAGCTCGACGGCCGATCACATCAGGTCACCGACCAGGACAGCTTAATGGGCAGCTATAACACCCAGCACCCGCATTCGCAGTATCCTGATCCCCAGTCTACGCTCGCCCCCGCTCCGCAGCCCGACACGTCCGGCCTCAGCAGTCTGAGCAACCTGGCCGGCGAGCAGCATCACAATCACACCCATCACCAGCAACACGTCCAGCACTCGCAACATCCGCAGCACCCGCATCACCAGGGCCAGCAGCCGCCAACGACGCAGCAGCAGCAGCAGCAGCGATCGTCAAACGTAGCCTCCTCCGCGAACAAGGCCGATAGCCACGCCATCTTCCAGCAGCAATACGGCGTCAATTCATCCGCCGGCGACTCCTCCCCCGCTACGGTGGCGAATCCAACCTCTGCCGGGCCCGGTTTCAACAACCTTACAGTGTGGCCCGGGACACCCGCCTCCACATCAGCCGTCTCGCAGCCTCAGCTTGGCTCCTCATCGCAGATGGCACCGCAATCGCCCGCGCAAGCCGCTGGAGGCGCTGGTTTAGCCCCACCCGTTGATGGCATCTTTGCAAGTTTCGACGAGCTGCTCGCCTCTGTCCAGCGCCATGCCAAGGAGCAAGGCTACAACATTGTCAAGCTGCGCGCAAGCAACTACCGTGATGGCAAACCAACCCGGTACGATCTCGTCTGCGACCGTGGAGGTGTCAAGTATAATAGCACGGCGAAGAAGCGGAATCCCAGCACACGCAAGGTCGATTGCCCGTGGCGGGCAAAGGCCGTCTGCGAAGTCAACCTTGGCAACAGATGGCGCTTCGCTGTTCAGGAACACCGCCATAACCACGAGGCCCGCGTCCCTACTGCCCCACCAGGTCAGGAGAACGCGCCTGTAGCTCAGAGCATTCGGACCATCAACAACAAGCTTGATAGGGTTCCCCTCCACACCGACCAGGCACTAAACCGACTAGAGACTGTGCTCGTCGCTCGCATCGAGAATATGGAGGCTCTGTTAGTCAACCGCCTCGACAATATCGAGAAGCGCCTCGAGGCCATTGAGACTGGCCGGCCGCCAATGCTCGGCGGCAACGGCGTACCATCTATGAGCACTCCCAGCATGCCTACCGCTAACATGGGTGGCGGCGCCCTGGGCAACCCTCCCATGACCAACGGCGGGATGCAGCCATTGTTGGATAATCGATTAGGAAATCTGGAAGGTCGCCTCTCACAAATGGAGTCGAGAAGCCTTGATGGGTTGCAAATGATAGATGATGACGGATCTAGGGGGATGTCCATGATGGTCAATTCCTAGGAAGATCCCGATGTGCCCTTTTGAAGCTCTCCCGCTGGCGCAAGAAGGCCAAAAAGTGGCTAGTACTGAGGTCGTGTTTTGTCTAATGGGGAGGTTCGGTTATTAGACTCTAACCACATAGCAGCAGACTTTTGACAGCGGTGGTCTCTTTCAAAAGATTCAACGCTGGTTGATTGGTCAGCCTACCGAGGACAGGTCGATATTTTGCCGTTTCCTAGAACGAGCCGCACGACCATCCTGGGGAACACGACCTGACATATGCCATCCAAGCAAGATGTTGGTAAATACTTGGGGGGGGGGGTTAGCGTACAGGGTGAGAACTATAGGTGCGGAGGTAGTAGAGCACCTGATGGAGCACATTTCCGGGGATCAAAGCTCCGTTCGGTTGACGAGAGACTAAAAATGGCGATGAGACCTTCTTATTACTTTTTTTATCCGTTTGGATGGGTTACTTTTTTATTTGGTGCTTACACGAGGCACCAGACATTTCGTGCGCGTTTTTCCCTTTGGCGTTTTTGAGCAGCTGCTGCATTTGATCTTAGAGCTCTATGAGTTTTAAGGCTACTTGCACGCAAAAGTCTGGAACTGCCTCTGTTTGGGAAGTTTTTTTTTTTTTTTTTTTTTTTTTTTTTTCATCATCAGCACTCTGTAGCGCGTCTGGTTTTGATTTAGCCACTGCGCTCTTCCCCCACCGTTCTTTTTTCTTTCTAGAGATTGGGAATATAGGGTACCAGGCTAAGGACGGGAAACATGGGGCATACAACAAACAACAACAAGACCATTGGGAGGAACCATCACAATGGTTTTTTCTGTTCTGGCGGTTTTCGATCTCCACGCTTCGCTCGGGTCTGTTGTTTGGTTTATTTGGAGTTAGGTATACGGGAGTTTTGTTTTGCTCCACTCTTTCCGTCTCTTTCTTTTTCTTTTTCTCATTTTTCCTTGGTTACTATACAACCTTTTGATGCCTTTTCCTTTTCCCTCAAAGCTTGAACTCTTTGATAAACGAGTTCGTTCCTGTTTTCCTCCCCTTCTATATAAGGTTCATGGTATACCTCCTTCGGTCTGCGTGTTCTGTGTGTTTTTTGTCAATTTTGTTTTTTTGCTTTGCAGGGCTGGTCTCTCCCTCTTTCTTCATACGGACTGGACAAAGAGAAAGCGGGAAGGGGCAAGTCAAATGTGTTTGATGGGGAGGAGGGCGAGGAATCACATATATTTATACCCAAGGGGAGGGGTCGAACGGCGGAGAAACTGAACGACGAGCAAGATGCTGTATGTATGTGTGGTGGATTTTCCCATTGCGGGGATACTGATACAAAAAGGTGGAGAGAGAGAGAGAGAGAGAGAGACAAAGCCCACAGTATTACTTTTAGCTATCACTTTTAAATGTAAGATGAACAAAAAAGAACCCTCCCCTCACTTCGATCTGGGGGGGGGGGTTTGTACATAACACATATAAAGCAAGTTGTTGTCCCAAAAAAATCTTTTAAAGATTGAAAAATTTTGAGTAACAGATGAGAAATTTCTCTCTAGGGCTGTTTGATGCCTTCCTTCTCACCCATTTTGTAGATATCTACATGATGGTAATGGTATTCATAGTAATTGAAGCATTGAGCGGGCCTCTCTCTCTCTCTCTCTATATATATATATATAATCTTTGCCTTTTCTTGTCTTTGAAAAAACGTATACAGACAATATATCCGATATAAAAAAAAAAGCAAATAACTTCTTAGCTAGATGTTAAATTTTTTTTCCCCCTCCTCCTCTGAAATTCAAATATGCATTCTATGTGAATTACGGTGTACCTTAGCTTAGTGAAAAATCCGATAAGATTGTGGTGTGAAAAGAAAAGGCTATGTCACCATATAAAGAGGCTACTCTTTTTTTTTTTTTTTTTTTTTTTTTTTTTTTTTAAAAAAATAAAAATAAAAAAATAAAAAAAAAAAAAAAAAATATATTTATTTTTTTTTTAAAAATTATTTAAAAAATAAAAATATTTTGTTTTTTTAATAATCAATAATAAAAA